>LZPO01107898.1:741098-756575 GCA_001675575.1 Neotoma lepida
TGAGAGGGAGTCCAGTCAGAGCAAAGAGAAGATGAAAACCGGAACCCAGCGGACTCCCCACCGAGCTCGCTGCATTTCCAAGCAAATAAAAAGTTGATAAACCGATAAGTTTCTGGCATCCTAGAATAGACCCAGATTATTTTGGGTCAGAAACAAGTCACAATCAAGTCCTTGGTCTGAGCACGAGTAACAAGATCAGCTGACGGGTCGCCACCTCCTGTGGGACTCCAGAAAGTGTGTGGTATGCAAATGGCACACTGCAAAATGGACAAAGAACCAGAAAAGCACTGCCAAGTCACACTTTTCATCTCAGATGCNCCCCTAGCTTGTGGCGGNGGNTGGGACTGGGGACACAGGGAGGACCCCCGCTGGATCGCCGGATCGCCGCCTGCAACGCCCGCCCCGCCCCGGCTGGCAGCCCGACGAGCGCAGGTAATTTCACAACCCCATTAGCGCATTCCAGAGCGGAGACTCACAGCCCGGGAAGTTCACCTTGCCTCGCGCCCCTGCGCGGCGGGCCGCGGTGGGGGAAGGGCGTGGCGGCGAGGGGGCGCGACCCGCACCCCACAGACCTGGCTCGGGCTCCTCCAGCTTCGCCGAGTGGTTGCCCATGGTCGGCAGACTCCGATGGCCGCGGGCTGGCANGCCCGGGACCGAGTGGCTGCCGTGCCGCAGCGCGCGCCTGCTCGGGCTAGGGAAGCGGCGGCGGTCGCCGGTCCGCTCCAGTCAAAGAAAGAGCCGGGCGCCTTCCAGTTCCCGGCGGCCGGAGAGCCGCTCCTCGCGCCCGCGGGCGAACCCCGCCCCCTCATCTGCATATGCCACGCCCCTTGGGTGCCTTAATACCCGCCCGGCGCGACCCGCCCACCTCATCTGCATGCCGCCTGATTGACGCGGCCCGCCCCCTGGGCTCCGCAATGTCGGCCTGGCGTGGCCCGCCCCTCTCATCTGCATCCCGCGGCCCGCCCCCCTCAACTCCTTGCTGTCTGTCAAGCGAGGCCCGCCCCCTCATCTGCATACCGCTCCAAGTGTCCAAAGAGCCCTTCCTTTGTCGGATGACCGACTTCAGGCCTCGCTCTACCCGCCCACGCGGAGAACTGCAGCGGGACAAGGTAGGCTGGAAAAACCCCACTGTGGAAAGCTGAAGCCAAGTGCCGTGGGCAAGGTGAAGTCTTGCACATGAGAAAGAAGATCTATCCGAACAAGAAAAACCTAGAGTTGACACAGNGCACACGTTCAATAAATATTTATAAACGGGGCGAATGAGTGAGTGTGGAACAAATAACTCTCAGCGAACAGGGGAAGGAAAACCAAGCTGACAGTCTTGCCCACGATCCAGTGCCAATCAGAAGCAGAAACTGGTGTCGNAAATGAATGGTTTTATGGAAATGACCCTGTCCACCTTTCATCCTACAGTTGAAGCCGCCGGACCTAACTAAACCTTACAGTGGCAATACTTAGGAACAATAAAATAACGAATAGAAGGNCTGGTCCCTTCCCCTGCCTGACTGTGTTAACACAGCTTTGTTGGTTGGTTGTTGTTATTTTGTTGTTGTTTTGAGACAGAGCTCTGGCTCTCCTGAAACTTGCCATATAAACCAGGCTGTCCTCAAACTCATAGAGATCTGCTTGCCTCTGCCTCCCTAGCGCTAGGATTAAAGGCCTGAGCTACCCCATACTGAGGGGACACTGCTTGGTTTTGTTTTTTGTTTTTTGTTTTTTTTTTCTTATTTTTATTAATTCTCTGATAATTTTATTCAATGTATTTTGATCACATTCACCCCACNTCCACCAACTAACTTCTTCCTGATCCACCCCTCCCTACTCAAGTCTCCTAATCTGTACCACCCATGTACTTCTAGATGTGGGCTATCCATTGTAGTATTTCTTTAAAGGCCACACCCTTAAAGAAAGCCATCTCTTCCTCCCCTTGAAGCTATCGACTGTCTATAGTTTCTCAGTTGGGGAACCAGCCCCTTTCCCCTCCCTGCTAGAGTGTTGAAGGGCTTGGTCTTNTGCAGGCAGCTGCAGTGCCATGAGTTCATGAGTGCAGTGGTCTTGTATGTCCAGAAGACACTGNTCTCCTTTGGTCCTCCATGACTGACCTCCAGCTCTTAGACTCTTCCCACCCCTTCTGCGAGGGTCCCTGAGCCTTGGATTGGGGAAACACAGACGTCTCATCTCCACGGACGCTCTGCACTCTGATCAGTTTTGAGCTTCTACGTTAACCATAATCCACACAGAGAAACTTCCCTGGTGAGGTCTGAGGGCTGCAGGCTACTCTATGGCTATAGAGATAAGAGTTTAGAGAGCAGTCTGACCCTATGTCCATCTAACAGAATAATAATATGTTCACCCCAACATGGGCTCTTCCTACCCATCTTTTTAGAGCNCTGTTGGTCACTCTCTGTGTCTCAAAACTCACGTGTTTTCGGGGCCCTTAGTCTTCCTAGGTTGCAGCTTNTGGGTGGCCTCACTCTTTCTGTTGGTCCTTCCCCTCTCCCACCTCTAGACTCTGGAGTATCCTAAAGCCCCACTACATGACTACTCTTTCACTCTTCACTTCCTGACTTTGTAGTCTTTAAATTCCACCAGTGTGGGTCCAGCCTGGCCCCTCTTCTGAACCAGACTTTTGTGAGTTCATTGCCTTCTTGACACCACCTCTCAGCAAGTGCTCTGAAAGGTCTAAGAAGCAACCCTACTTTACCAGAACAAAACAGAATGTCTCGATTGTCTTCCATAGACGTGTGTCTTTTGTGTTTTCTTTATCTCCATAATTAAAAACTCCATCCTTCTACTAAGGTCAACAACTTCAGTTCCTCTCATATCAAGTCTATCAGCAAATCCTGTCATGTAGACTGGATATTTTGTGAAGCTCTNCATGTCTCGGGACTCACTAGATGCCTGCTACCCCACGGTCTAAGCAACTGTCACCTCCTACCAGCATTTCTGTAACTACCTCCTAAGTGTCCTTTCTCTTCTTCCTGCCTCTGTTTGTAATAAGGAAGTGGTGCCTTTTAAGCCTAGCCAAAATGAATAATTCTCCACTCTCCCCTGCAATGGAGCCACCTCCTCAGCCTCTTCACTGCTCCTCAAACTGCCTGAGCATGCTCCCACCCATTGGGTTTGCATTGACTATTTCCTTTTCCTGGAATGCACTTCCCCCAGACACTCCTGGTGCACAGACCCTCTGACTCATCTCCTAGATCTGGGATTGACAGTCCCATCTAGAGAGGCTGCTCTCCTCACACCAACATCAGACCAACAAATGCACTCCCCTACTTTGTGAANCACTGTGACCCTCTTTGCCACTGGGTGTAGTAGCACTTATCCCATGGGGGATAAGTTTCAAACCTCCAGTGAATGNCCGAAACTGCAGATGATACCAGGTCCTATTTATACTGTATTTCTTCCAGTACACACACTTCTGATAAAACCTTATTTATAAATTAGGCACAGTTAGAGACTGACAATACTTTACAACTGTAGCATATGTCTTTTTTTTTTTCTGTCCTTATTGGGAATTTACAATTTTTTATTTAAGGGANGCACATTATTGTATCTGTTTGGCATATCCATATTACCAATGTNACTACTCTCATGCATTTGGTCCATTATTAAAATAAGGGTTACTTGAACACAGCATTGTAAAGCTGTGACAGGAGATCTGATAAGGAAGATGGCTGCTAATTGACCAACAGGAAGGCAGTATACAGAACATGGACATTCTGAACAAAAGAATGATTCACATCCTGGAGTTGTATACCATGAGACTTCATTGTGTTTGCTACTCAGAACCCTGTACAGTTTAAAATGCATCAACTGTTAGTTTCTGGAATTTTTAAAGAGGTGAAGAATGGATCCAGAAAAGATGACCGACTTCCCCAAATCATTCTCTAATGGGAGACAAACCCTGAGTCTCTGAAGATTTTAAGAGTGACACAGCTTCTGTTTACNAAGCAGCCCCAAGCTTATCCGAAGAGTCTGGAAATGGATGAGTCATTTTATTAATTCTGTAAAATGTCAAGCACGCCATTACCAAACCTCCTTATGAAAACCAGACAACAGCCCAACCTGGCCTCCTCTGATTCTCTCAACTCCCACATCTGGTGACATTGGGTCAGTTCTGTGTTTCATGTTCCTAACNTGGGTGAGCNTTCACCTCTTTCTGGGCTTTCCTGCCTTCTGTTCAATGCGCGACGCCTACGTTGCTCGCAAGATTGACTACATTAGCTTTGCCNCGCCAATTGCTCTTCATTCCAACTTTAAAAAACTCAAGGGCTGGAGAGTTGCTCCAAGGGCTCTCGGCGGTTGAGAGCACTTAATGCTCTCACAGAGGATCTGGGCTCCATTCCCAGCACCCATATCGGTGGTTCACAACCATCTCTAACTCCAGTCCTAGATGATCCAGTGCCCTCTTCTGACCTCTGCTGGCACCAAGGACACACATGGTACACATACATACATGCAGGCAAAACAGCCTCACGTAAAGTAAAATATATAAATCTAATTTTAAAAATTAAAAAAATAAACTAATACATTAAAAATGCAAATCTGACTTGATGCTGTCTCTACTTAAAAGCTCCCGGTGACTCCCNTCTACATTAAGATAAGGTCCCCAGTTCATAGGCTTGGCACACAGGTCCTTCTTAAATTCTAGGACTTCAATTCCACCGATACGACTCTGGCTTCATCTTTCAAACGTGTGGCTTTCTACTTTATATTCCANCATCTTCAAGCCCAGTTGTAGCTCTAAAAATATAGCCTGTTTGTCTTAAGCCCCTGTGCTTTCAACCTGACACTACCCATCCATAACCTGGCTGCCCAGCAGGTGCCTATTTATCTGCTATGAACCAAATTGTGCCCCCCATTCCCACCCCAAAGGAACCTGCTGAAGTTGCAACCTCCAGTGTGATAGTTAAACGAGGCCTTAATGGTGGGACCCTCCTCTTACTGGTAGCTTTAAAAGGAGAAAGACATCTCCCTTCCTCTATCCTGCACACACATGGTAAGAAGTAGCCTTGTTTAAGAAAAGAATCGTCATCAGAACTGGGACTGTGACCTCAGACTCCCGGCCTCTAGAACTATGGGAAATTAATCTCTATCAATTGAGCCACACAGTATATGATATTTGGTTATTGACACAATTTTATTTACCAAGTGGGCACAACTAGCACCTTTAAAATTCCTGCTCAGGCATCTCCTTGACAGAATTCAGTATTTTCTTTCACTGGGCTTATGGACTTTGTAAATGCTTACATTTCCCCCACATCCCTACCCTATTCTAATCATCTTTCCTTCTGAGACTGGGGTCTCTCTGAGAAGCAATCCCTCTGATTCATCTTTGCATCACCAATACCTAACACATAGTAATTCAGTTATGTCCTAGTTTGCTCCTCTGTTGATGTGTTAGAACAGTGAACACAAGCAACTTGAGGGAGAAAGGGTTTAGTTGGCTGGCACTTCCAGGTCACAGTCCATTGCTGAGGGAAGTCAAACAAGGACTGAAATGGAAATCATTGAGGAACACTGTTTACTGGCTTGTTCCCAAGCTCCCATTCTACTACCTTTTTATGCAGCAGAGGCCCATCTACCTACAGATGGTACTGCCCACAGAAGACTGGGTTCCCTGACATCAATTAGCAGTCAAGACAACGCTCCACAGATAGGTTCACAGGCCAATCTTATGGCAACAGTTCTTCAATTGAGGTTCCCTCTTCTTGGTGTGTCAAATTGATAACTGAGGTTAGCCTCACAGGTTAGTAATTTATTTACTCACAATTTGACTAAAGCATTAATTTCTCAAACAAAAGCCGTCATGAGTATTTGAATCTCTAAAGAATTATTTGAAATGAAGTATGGTGGCCACATCTGTAATCTCAGCAGTTGGAGACTGGAGAAAGAGGGCTATGATGCATTCAAGACTAACCTGGGCTCATAGTAAGACTCTGTTGTTGTTGCTGTTGTTATTTTAAAGTCTTTGCTGTCCATAAAACTTCTGTTATTAAAATGAGAAGACAAAAATCAATCTATAATTTTATTTACTTATTTTCAAGACAGGTCTCATTATGTAACCCTGACTGTCTTGGAACTCACTATACTGTAGGCCAGGCTGGCCTCAGACTTACATCTGCCCGCCTCTACAGGCATTAAAGGTGTGTACCACCATGAAGAATGGACTATATCTCTTTGAAAATGGGTAATAGGTCTGAACAGACCTTTCCCAAGTGAGATGAGTAGCCAACAGACATCTAACAAAATTCTCAAATCTCTAATTACCAAGAAAATGCAAATTAAAACCACAATACATCATCACATCTCTGAGGATAGCTATTTTTACCAAAAGAATAATGTTAAGTGTGATAAACCACAGATGTTGGTGAGGATACAGAGAAAAGGGAACCTTACACACCTGTTGGTGGGGTTGTAATTAGTATAGCCACTCTGAAAATAGTATGGAGGTTCATCAAAAGCGAAAATAAATTGAGTTACCACATGATCCACAATCCTATTTCCTGGTATGCTGACATTGATGTCTTGAAGAAATATCTGTACTCCATGTTCATTGCAATTATACAGACAGCAGCCAAGGAATGAGTGCTCATCAGAGGATAAAGAAAACATGGAAAAATACCTAGTGGAATCCTATGTAGCCTTTACCAAACTAAATTCTGTCATTAAAAACAACATGTGTGGAACTGGCACATTATGCTAAGTGAAGCCAGAAGACAGAAAAACGCTGCATGATCTCACTTATGTGTGCATAATGGAAAAGATGACCTCAAAAGATCAGAAAACAGGAGAGCTGATTGGTGGCTCAAAAGAAAGAGCCTGATACAGGCTGGAGAGATGGCTCAGTGGTTAAGAGCACTGACTGCTCTTACAGAGGACCTGGGTTCAATTCCCAGCATCCCCATGGCAGCTGACAACTGTCTGTAACTCCAAGATCTGACACTCTCACACAGACATACATGCAGGCAAAACACCAATGCACATATAAATAAATAAATTATTTAAAAAAAAAAAAACAAAACAGAAAACAGAAAAGCGGTTACCAAAGGCTTCTCCAGACTTGAAAACTATATCATTGAGAGAGATGTTTAGAAAAATAATTACTACGTTTTATTACAGGTTACTTCTAAAAGGGAGTCTTTTAAATAATGTTTTAACTTTAATAATAATTTTTGTTTTTTCCTACAAATCTCTTTTCAAAATTTATCTTATATATAGGAGTGTTTTGCTTGCAACATATATATGTGTACCTTGTGTATGCTTGGTGCCTGCAGAATTCAGAAGAGGACATAAGGTCCCCTACAACTGGAGTTACAGATATCTGTGAGCCACCATGTGGGTACTGGGACCCAAACCTNGGGCTGCTGCAAGATAAAGTGTTCTTAACTGCTGAGCCACCTCTCTACCACATTTTGAATCTCTTTTTAATTTATTTTAGAAATTGGGGTAAAACCAGGCAGTGGTGGTGCATGCCTTTAATCCCAGGATTTGGGAGGCAGAGGCAAATGGATCTCTGAGTTTGAGGCCAGCCTAGTCTACAGAGTGAGTTCCAGGATAGCCAGGGCTACACAGAGAAACCTTGTCTTGAAAAAAAAATTGGGGTAAATATACATACCATTTTACCCATGTTCAACTGTATACAATTTCACAGTGGGAAGCCTATTTACACTGTTGTGCAATCACCAACATTGGCCATCTCCAGAATGCCTTTCATCTTGAAAAACTGAAGTTCAACAGCCATTAAACATCAACCCTATTCCTCCTCAACAACCCCTTGCAACCACTGTTCTACTTTGTGTATATAGATTTTTCTCTTTTAGGTACCTCATAGGAATGGACTTATATCACATCTGTCATTCTGTAACCGGTGTGTTTCAAAACAATGCCTTTAAGGCTCTTCATGTTATAGGATGTGCNATAATTTCCTTCTTTTTCTTTTCAAAAATTGTGTGTATATAGGCCTGATAAGGCAATACACACCTTTAATCCTAGCATACAGGAGGCAGAGGCAAGCAGATCTCTGTGAATTTGAGGTCAACCTGAACGACAAAGCAAGTTCCAAGCTAATCAGGACTACATACTAAGAACCTGTCTCAAAAAAAAAAAAAAAAAAAACCAAGTGTACGTATCTGTGTGTGTGTGTGTGTCTGTGTCTGTGGCAATATGTGTGCAGGTGCTCACAGAGGCCAGAAGAGAGTGTTAACCCTTTGGAGCTTGAGGCCTTTGTAAAACACCCAATGTGGGTGCTGGCAACTGAACTTGGGTCCTCTGCAAGAGGGACTGTTCTTAATTGCTAAGTCATCTCTAACCCAAGAATGTTCTGGTTTTTAAGGATGCATAGCATACCACATTGTATTCCTTAGTATATCTGTTAATGAAGACCTGAATTCTCTCCACCTGTTATTTGTTACATCACTATGATCCATCATGACAAATCTTTTAGAGTCCCTACCTTCAGTTCTTTGGGTATATGCCCAGACCCAGTAATACTTAGATCATGTTATATTTTCCTTTAAAAAGAAATAGTTAAGGGGCTGAAGAGATGGCTCAGTGGTTAAGAGCACTGATTGATCTTCCAGAGAACACAGTTTCGATTTCCAGCACCCACATGGCAGCTCACAACTGTCTGTAACTCCAGTTCCAGGGGACCCAACACCATGGCAAAACACCAATAAACATTAAAAAAAAACAGAAATAGTTAAAAAGACATTATTTTGTTCTATAGTTTTCAAGCTATCAAGCATGAATTGTTTTAGTTAAAAACAATGCCATTTTCCTTATCAAAATTAAAAATAATAGGTAGTTGGCGTGGTGGTACATGCCTTTAATCCCAGCACTTAGGAGGCAGAAGCAGGCAATCCCTGTGAGTTCAAGCCCAGCCTGACCACATAGTGACTTCCAGGACAGTCAGATGTGGAGAGACCCTGTCTCTAAAATAAAATAATATTAAAGTAGCTTTATGTGGGCTATGCTCAAAATCCTAGACGGTAAGAGAGTCTACACCTTAGAGGCCNTGGATTCCTTTAGTTAGTAAATAATTTTCAGTATCCATTTTGTACATTACATTATTTAAGTTTCCTAGTGATTTTCCTTCTGGAGAAGGAAAAAANAAAGCTCAGCTTTCCTAATGAGCATCGCCACCTTGTTGAACAAGGAGCAGGTTCACACAAGAAGAAAGCCAAGAGGAGCTTGAGCATGAGCAGAAGGTAGTCACGTCAAGTGACTGACTCAGACAGAGGGCTCCCTAGGTGAATGCCTGCACACTAAGCTAGAAATACTCCAGCTGTGGAAAAGTGGCAGGTAATGAGCAGGGAGGTTCTATCCGGACAAAAGCAGATCAGTGGCTGGCGTGAGCGGGTGACAGAAAGCGGGTGACTAGAAACAGAAGGGAGATTTGAGGACTGACAGCGTGTTTTAAAACTTGTTTGTGATGACAGTCATAACTTGACCAATTTACTAAAAATCACTGGATTGCACACCTTAGATGAATTTTCAGATATGTAAGTGATTTCCCCCGCAAACAGTCAAATCAGATAAGTACAAAAACCTTAGGACTGTATTGTTTTCTAGCTAAAAGAAGCTGAGCCCTCACTGAATTTAATCAGCATGATTGCAGCCTGGCAGTCTGTGAAGAGAAGGGGGGGGGTACTCTGACCCAGGAGGTGCCTGGCTCCAGAACTGGACTTTATTCAAAGCAATCAAGGATTATTAAGCAGGAAGGAGAAGCAGGCAGGGCAGGATACAGTGAGTGTGGTTTTAAAGGGAAAAGCACATCCTGTCGTGAGGTGGTGACTCTTACAAGCTGATCTCTTCTTAGTGAAGCGCATTTCCGTTCATGTCTGCAGTAGCAGGAGGGCACAGAGGGATGGGGAGGCACTTGGCGAGGACGCCCGCATCCTGAACAACAAGGCTCAGCTCTGGGCTCTTCTTTGTTCAGGAGAGTGAACAAAGGTTTGATTGTGAGAAAGTCACAATCAAAGCACCAACAAGGGAAGGAGATACGGTTGCAGTGAGATCACATGAATCTAGGCAAGAGGTTGTCAAGGTGTCTTACCTAGTGAGCAGGCTGCTGAGCAGGGAAATGGTCTGGTGAAGGGTGTGGCTCGAGAAGACAGTCTGTTAATCCATATACCCTCATTTAACACTTTTCTGATAACCAACCCACCAAAACAGCCAACCAGCCCCAAGTATTCAGACATACTCACCCTTGGCAAGGTGAACTTTGGCTAAAAGTAGGTTCCCCTCAAAGGGGCCTGTGCACTGCTGCCCCCAGCATTGAGCTGTCTGTGTCCTAAGAGTCAGGTGTGTTTGTCCCCATACAAATGCTAGTTGTATTTAAGTTGTACAACTTAATTATCACATGAACTAATGAAAAATGAATGGGGGGAGGCAAGAATATGCTGGATTTATCTAAAAGGTAAACCACTAAAGATGCCAGCCTGCAGTAACTATAAACCATGAGGGGGTGTCAATAAATATATGGAAGGGTTCCACATTAACCATATGTATCTATAGTCTTAGTCAGGTTTGAAACAAAACAGGCTCAGCCAGCAGCTTGCCTCCAGCAGTGGTGACTCTCACACCCTAAGCTCTGGCTTTGCCTGTAGCTGGGAGCAAAACTCTAGGTCTTAAATGTGTGAAAGGGTTCTACATTAACTGTATGTATCTATATTCTTACTCATGTTTGAAAAAAAAAAGCCTCTAGCAGTAGTGACTGTAGCTGGAAGTAAAATGCTATGCCTTCTCCATAACTAAGTCCCCAGCCTCTCAAGCCTCACAAGCCAAGAACAAAAGGAAGAACACCCAGAAGTAAAAGGCAGATGAGAAGGATATTACCTCTTGGAACCAAGAAAACAGCTGTTGAGCTGGACTGGGTCTATGTTGACCCTGTTGCGGCACCATGTAAACCCAGGGCAGTACCACTACTGCTACCTGCTTGAATGGGCTATCCTCAGCAAAGGAGAATCCTTAATTTTCTGTATTTGACTCCTACAGCAATTGAAAAACCCTGTGGGCTCATAAAGACTTCTGTACAAAGTGACCAGCAATAGTGTAGCAATGAGAAATAAGAAGCATTTTTCTAGTTGAAATAGACAGAGCTGATCATGTGTCAACACCNNCTATTACAAGCCCCACAGCATGAGTGGTAACAGCGAAGTATGGCTTCCACAGTGGCTCAAAGGAAACAGAAGCCACCAAAAGAAAAGGAAGGACTGCTCAACAAAATATAGACAGGTGATGACTTTTTTCTCCAGGCAAATTATAAGGCATTCTTCTAATTAGNAGGGAATCTGCACAAGTTTTCAGAGACTAAAAATTCAAAGGGCATAATATGTAAAANCATGTCAACAATTTTAGTGTGTATCATGACCCTGTCACAAGGACAAAAGAGCAGAACTGAAGAAAGGCCTTCCAAAGCTGTCTCATTGTTTTTAGCTATAAAAACAGACAAATTCAATTGTAGAGCCAGTTATGTGGTAGCATGCTGAATGGTTAAAAAAAATTAGTAATTAGTTAAAAATATCTCAAACTACTTACAGATGGTGAGCTTATCAAGCAATGTATGCAGAGTGTAGCAGATATAAAATGCCCTAAAAGGGAGTGCGGGGCCTAAAATCAGTTTGTTTCACCGGACTATAATCAGGTGAACTGAAGAAAGAGGAAAAAATCCACAGGAAAGAAGTTTGGAGAACAAAACCATTGATTTCAAATGTATGCTTAAGGCAATAGATGATAACAGCACTGATGACACAAATCCATTTTTATTAGAGGTATTGATAACAAATATAATACCACTGAAGTGGGCCTGGAGAGACAGTTCAGCAGTTAAGAGCACTTGCTGCTCTTCCAGAGGACCTGAGTCCACTTCCTAGCACCTAGATCAGGTAGCTTACAATGGCCTATAACTCCAGCTCCAGGGGATCTGGTGCCTTCTACTGGACNCCATGGATACCCACACANACACGGNATATATACATCTTTTTAAAATGTCACTGAAGGACCAGGTATGGTGGTGGATGCCNTTAATGCCAGTACTTTCGAGGCAGAAGCAGGCAAATCTATGAGTTTGAGGCTAGCCTGGTCTGTAGAGGGAGTTCCAGGACACCCAAGGCTACACAGAGAAACCCTGTCTTGAAAAACAAACCAAAACCAAAACCAAACCAAACAAACAAACAAACAAAAAGTCACTGAAGAAATGGCTTCTTTGGTACACTGTGGAGGCCCAAATTACTCAAGGTCAGAAAATCTGAGCTTGCTTTACTCAGCAGTGCTACATAAGGGGATGATTGGACCATGGGCGTGGTTGCCAGGTGTTTGGAAGGGTCTACACTTGGCTGTGTGGTATGCTTTGATCTAGCAAGGGGGAGGTCTTTTGCCTTACCCCTTGGCATTGTTATTAAAAGCCCTTTTGAATAAACTTCTGGGCCATTGGATTTTGATCCAGGTCCTCCTGAAGCTATCCTGTGTTTCTGTCTGTCTCCTCTCTGCTATCTTTCTAAAAGTTTCTTATTCCTCTCTCCTCCTCATAGGAACCCTTTAAAAGGTGGGAGCTGGATTCCCACAGATGGTGCCCTGAACAGGGACTTAGGTTCAGGGACCCCCACAGTACCCTTAAAGATACAGGTCAGTCAAGATATTTATATAAAGTACTAAAAATTATGTTCTTTAATCACTGTCAACATATCTGATCTAAGCTGATGGTGTCCTGGCTGGTAAAATTAATAGAAGATGATGGTATCACTGCCTAAAACTCACATTTAATGAATATCACTGAATAGTACATCAAGACAGTAAATTTCTTCAGGGCCAAGGCATTAAGTCATTGCTAACTCCAGGAAGTCTTTAAAACAAACAAACAAACAAAAAAATATTGATGCTGACTATGGCAACATCTTTACTTTTCAGAATATGGCTAAATCAAGGTCAAAGGTTGATGAGAGTTTATAATTTGTGACCTGATATAAGTCATTTATGGTATAAAAAACAAAATTTGGGGTTGGGTGTGGTGGCACATGCCTTNAATCCCAGAACTCAATTTAGAGTTTGAGTTGAGGCCAGCCTAACCTACATAATGAGTTCCAGGCCATCCAGGGCTGTATAGAGANACCCTATTCTCCCATTCCCTTCCACAAAGAAAATATCGTACCAAAAATTGACAATGAAAACTGGCTTAAAGATTTACCTTTTAAGTGGATTTAGCTGCTCATTTGGATGGGTTAAACAAGTATCTTCAAGGTGAAAACCAACTTATCAATACAATGTTTCAAATCATAACACTTTCCAAATAAAATTGAATTATGACAAACAGATAATTTTTATGTATTTCTACACGTTGGCTAAACACAGTCCTATAAACAGCAGAAAATATGTATCCCTTATTTTTTTGATTTGACACAATATGAAAACTGATTTCAAGATTTCTGGAAAAATATTTGAGACTTCAATTTTAGTCAACAAAAATACATTACCTCCCAATCTTTAAACGCAGAGCTGAAATCTAATATTCAACTTAGAGGATAATTTGATCACATCTCTTTTCTAGACCTTTGCAGGTAGTCCTTTCTTCCCAGAGACAAATATCCCCCACTTCACAATCATGTCTGTCATCCCATCACTCTTTGGCAGTACCCACATTTGTGAACAACTATTTTCAAGAATGAAGCGCACTAAGAGAACCAGTATTTGAACCAGAATACCTAATGAGCACCCTGAGAGCACACTGAGAATTGCAACTACTTCCATAGAACCAGGTATGGGTGCATTGCTTTTCAAATACAATGTCAAGTATCCCACTAATGTTATGTTTCTCTCTTTTTTCTCTTTTCTATCAAAAAGCCATAAACCTGGAAATTATAGAATATGCATTACAGTATGGAAAGATGTTAAGCAACTTTAGTCAGCAAGCCTAGTCTAAGAACATGTCTGATGCTAACTACAGAGCAGGAAACAAACTCACAAGTTAATATTTGATGGCAAGCAATGTTCAAAATCTGTTTATCATCCTTTCTCTGTCTTCCTCCCTCCATCCCTCTTCCTTTCTTGATTTAACAAGTTTTTTCAGTTAATTGACCCCAGATGGGCCCCAATTACACATGGCGAAAGAATAATAAACTGTTCAGGACCGGTGGCAACTGAGACAAGGAAGCTGCTATGCTAGAGGGAGGTGCTGTGTGGGGAGGGCCAGGGAAACCCAAAGGAAACAAAGACAGCCACATGGAACTGCTAAAGACAATTGCACGTGGAAGGAAATAGGCTGCTGAAGAGAACTCCAGAACTAATCTAGGTGACTGTCACTTCAACTAGGAAAAATTCAGACGCCAGGTGAAGTCGTTAAGGGACTTTGTAGTGAGGATGTTGAATTTAGTTAGAACATGTTGAAGAGACTTGTAATCCACAAGAACAAGGACTTCCACTGTCTATCCACTGCTACATCCCTAATGCTCAGAGAGAAGCTTGGAACACGGTGGGTAGACATTGACTACTTAGGTGAATGAATGTGGATGTCAAACATCTGTGAGTCATTTTTCAGCCAACGGTTGGAGACGGATCAGTTTTAGGATTAAGAGGAGCAAGTTGAGGCATGAGACACAGGCTTCCACTCATTAGGAATGGAGTTTGTCTATCTTGTAACCCTAGGGCTGGGACTAGTAGTGTCTTCCACACGGGAGGATACAAGACAAAATACCTACAAAAAAGTCCTCAACCTTAAAAGTAATGGAAATGATGAACTTTAAGCCCTACCACTCTACAATGCCTTCATCTTTTTAGCAATAACATGGATTTATTTCCAGTACGCTTATCTCTGAGTTTCTAGAGCTCCTAGAAAATTCTTCCAAACATTTATTCCAAATCTGGTCCTAATTTTCATGCTGGGAATCAAAAAAGAAAAGTTTCATTTTGAAGGAACTGGCTGATAAAGTACAAATAAATAATAATAATAATAATAATAATAATAATAATAATAATAATCCTAGAGGAAAAAACCATGTCAAGACAAGGCTTCATGGGTGTAACTAGTACCTTTATTCATGGGTGTAACTAGTACCTTTATTCATGGGTGTAACTAGTACCTTTATTCATGGGTATAACTAGTATCTTTATTCATAATTGCTAAAACTGAAGTAACCAAGTGAATGATAAACTGTGGTGGTACATCCAGACAGTGGGATATTATTCAGCCCTGGAAAGAAAAGAGTTACCAAACATGAGAATACATAGATAAATCAGTTTTTTAAAGTTATTTATTTTTATGTGTGTGGGTGTTTTGTTTGCATGTATGTCTGTNTATCACATGTGTACCTGGTATTTGGGAAGCTCAGAAGAAGGTATCAGACCCCTTGGAACTGGAGTTGCAGAGATTGTGAACTGTCAGGTAGGTGCTGAGAATTGAACCTGAGGCTTCTGAAAGAACAGCCAGTGCTTTTAGCCACTGAGCCATCTCTCCAACCTTAACATAAGGAAATCTGT
>LZPO01107898.1:756638-779331 GCA_001675575.1 Neotoma lepida
AGAGATCTGCCTGCCTCTGCCTCCTGAGTGACAGGATTAAAGTTATGCACTGCCATGCCTGGTAGCATAGAGAATAATGTACGTTACTAAGTGAAAGGAGACAATCGGAACAGGCTGCCTGCTGTGTGGATCTAGTTGCCCAACGTTCTTAAAAAGGGAAGACTATGGAAACAAAGTAAACTAACGGCTGCTGTCAGTTAGTTGAGNGGGACCAACAGGTAGACAGACCACAGAGGATTTTTTAGGACAGAGGAAGTACCCTGTATGATAGTGTAATGACAGACATATCATTTGGTATTCGATCCCCAACCTAAGTTATGGACTTTGGGAGACAAATGTGTCAGTATGGGTTTGCTGTAACTTGAGTTCCACTGTGTAGAGGTGTTGATACTGGCGGAGGGGAGGCTGTCTGAGAGACACATGAGGAATCTCTGCACCCTCNTCTCCACATTGCTCTGACCCTAAACGTGCTCTAAAATAATAAAGACTTAAAAGAAGGAAAGCAAAGCCTGATAGTTCNGGGTGAGATGTTCCAGAGTCAAAGACANGGAGTTTTGAAGATCGGTTTTTGTTTTCTGCTGTAACTCCTAAGTGAAGATTTTTTTAATGTCGATGGTTGAGGAGGGAACCACAGTTTATAAAAGTATCTACATTTTGAGTTCTGCTCACCATTCCTGGTGAAGTCATCTCTTAATATCCGAGTGCTGGGCTCCGAGACCCTGCACATAACAAAAGCCTTGAATGTCCCATCCCTGTATAAGTTGGCATAGACAGACGTGATGGCTCAATGAATAAAGTGCCTGTGATGCCAGCATGAAGACTTGAGTTCAGATCCTCAGAACCCACATATAAATCCAAGGGTGGTGGCATTTGCCTATAATCCCAGCACTGGGACAGGAGCGTGGAACAGAGAGATGCTCTAGAGTGCACTACTAACTGAATCACACACACACACACATACACACACACACACACACACACACACACACAAGCATATGTGAACAAAAGATGGCATAGTCTTCCTATATAACCCATATAATCACTGAACTGTAGGTCAGGGAATCACAAAGAGAAAAGATCTATATAGGTTCAATGCAGACGGATTGCTTTTTCTAAATATTTTTCCATTTGAAGTTGGTTAGATCTGCAGATGCAGAATCCATGGATGCAGAAGCTAACTGAATACATTTTGTCATAACTTCAAGTGACGGTGCAATTATCTCCACTTTCCAGAAGAGGAAACTCTCAGTGAAGCTAACAGGCTTGTGCAGAGGCACATGTTGGCAGTAACTTCTAAGNATCATGACTCTGACCACAACTGAGTAACAGATTCTGACTGGAAAAGGAAGGGGGAAGATCCCCAGAATCCAGAGTAACTGTACAAGTCATTTTTGGTATGTTCAAGCGAACATAAACACGTGTATTAAAATATGAAAACAGGTTGGGNAGGCGGTTCAGTGGGTAAAGCATGAGTTCAAATCCCCAGTACAAACAGAAAGAAAAGCCAGGCATAGCCACGCATACTTACAACATTGGGTGCTAGAGACAAGCAGCTTCTGGAGGCTCACTGGCCAGCCAGCCTAGCCAGCAAGCATAGTGTTCAAACAGAGACTCTTGTTTTAGAGACACCCAATGCCCCACTCTGGCCTCTGCAAGCATGTTCACACATGTTTGTGCATACCCAGGTGTGCGCACACACACACACAAATAGCATAGAGTTAGGGAGATAGTCAGTGGGCATAATGCTTGCTGGGTAAGCACAAGGACCCAAGTTAGAGTCCCAAGAACCCACATACAGCAGAATGCAGTGGCAGATGTCTGTAATCCCACTGCCATGGGAAGCAGAGATGTAAGAACCCCTAGAATCTTTTTCTCCATGTAGCCCTGGGTATCTTCTGTCTTGAACTCAGAGATCCACCTGCCTCTGCATCCTGAGTGCTAGGATTAAAAGTGTGTGCCACTGTGCCCCTGGCCTTGATTTGTATTTGTGTGTGTGCATATGTATGTGCGTATGTACGTGTGTGTGTGTGCATGTGTGTGCGTGTGTGTGTGATTCCCAGAATCATGCAGGCAACTAGTCTGATGCATGCAGCAGCAAACAAAAAGAGCCCCTGTCTCAAGGTGGAATAGGAGTGCTGGCATCCGAGATTGTCCTCTGAGATCCATGTGCGCCAGGGCATGTGTATACTCACAGTCACACACACACACACACACACACACACACAAAGATTTTTAAAAATGAAAACAGGACAAATAACTGAATGAATAGGGGGTTGGCAGAAATGTAAGAAATGACTTGGGAAGTTAACCTGGAAAGGTGGTTTACAATGGTGAAGCAAAGCCAGGTGTGGTGACACANAACTGTAATTGTAGCTGCTCAGCATTGAGAGTTCGAGGCTGGCCTGGTCTGNACAGTGAGACACCAATATTAGGGAAAAGAAAGAAAGGAACATGGAGGGCAAAAGCTACCCAGAGATCTCTCAGCTCTGATTATATTTTGTTCTTCTCTCAGTGTGCCCCCAGATGGCCTTTGCCTTAGTCAAGTTTTAGCTGGGGAAAGCCCAAGTTCAAGGAAATCATCGAATTAGTTAAAATTTCTAGACCCAGGGAATCTGTATCCCAAAGTCCCAAGGTGACCTGTGAATGTGTAAGAACTGCTCTCACAACTCCATGAACTATGGGACAAGNGCCAGAGATAAAAACCAGAGTGAGAACGACACTTTGTTATCTGTCCCCTCCCCTACAGGATCTGGCTATGAACCCCAGGCAGGTGTTGAACTGAGTTCAAATCTCAAGTGATCCTCCTGCCTCAGTCTCCTTAGTCTTGAGCCTGACAGCTCCCAGGCCCTTTTCACTAGCTTTCATCTAGAAATCCACAGGAATGGCTATCCCAGTAGCGGTGGTGGATAATATGCTCAGAATCCTACTGCCAGGATGTACTGAAGGGACAGGCAAAGCTGTGTCTGTGNCTCCCTCAAACNTCACAGATGAGTATTCTTACAGTCTCTACATTGCCGCACTGGCTACATGCAAATCTGTTCTGGACATCAACCCTAAATATGGTTCCTACCTGATACCCTGAACCCTTTTACCCAGTGTGATGATTCTGAACCAGACCCAGAGGAGTAGAACTTAGAAAGCTAGTTCTTTGGTAGGACTCTACAATTCTCTCTGTTTTCTCCTCTTCCATAATGCAGCCTGGAGAACTAGCACCATGCAATGTTCAGAACACAAGTCAGCTCAAACAAAGGAGCTACATTCATGAACACTGTCTTAGAGAACTAATAAATCAACACACATTCAACACACACAACACTATTCAATGTGTTGATTTAATTTAACATAGATCTCTTGGCTTAATGTTCCCAAACTACTTCCCACCACATGAAACTGCCTTTACTGCTTTGTCTTTTGGGGTTGAGCAAGTGAGGATTAAAAAGCCTATCCGGACAGCAATATGAAAACCCCAGCTTGAGTCCACTGAGGAGAGGTGAGCTAGCACACATTTCTATTTGACCATCTGTGTTGTAATTTGCTTAGGAAAAACACTTCCCATGATGGCAAATTAATTTCTGAAGTGGAAATTAATAAGCAAACGAAGACAATTCAATAGCAAACTCAGTCATCCAAACAAGCACTCAGAAGAGGCAGCGTAGCCCTGAGAATCCACTGTGTGGCAGCAGCCAGGAACAGCAGTGCCTGATCTGATCATGTTTTCCATGGAGGGCCTTGAACATTTCAGAAGGTCACAGCCAAGTTCAAGGGCTGGAACTTTATAATATTCCATGAATTCAGTGGAAAGACTTCCAGTTTCCCTTCCACCCAGTGTGACANTTCTGAACCAGACCCAGAGAAGCAGAGCTTTTCATCTGGAATAGAAAGCCAGTTCTTTGGTAGGACTCTACAATTCTCTCTGTTTTCTCCTCTTCCAGAATGCAGCCTGGAGAACTGGCACCACGCAATGTTCAGAACACAAGTCAGCTCATATGAAGGAGCTACATTCACGATGACTGTCTTAGTGAGCTAATAAATCAACACACATTTACAAAAGGAAGCAGATTGTGCTCAAGGACTTTAGTCCCGATGTTCTCCAGGAACAGTTGCAGTAGAAAACATCCTGTATCTTTAGTGCTACAGTCACACAGACCCTCCTGAGCTTTCACAGTGCTACTTGGCATTTTAATTTGCAATGCTCCATCTACATGCANTCCAATTAATAGATGCTATTTAGTTAATACAACCATCCATTATTGGTACTATCTCCATCCCTGACATTTATTACTTTATTATCCTACCAATCTCCTGGTTCTTCCTATTCAAGCACAGCTCCCAGCCCTTACTGCACTATGGTTCCAGGATACCCTCAGCCTTTCTGTATTGTACAGAAAGGCCTTATGTATTATTATTACTCCAGCACACCTTGCTGGAGCACTTACTTAATACTTTACTGTACTGCTACTTCACTGCATTCCATCTTATGCATGTTGATATTATTTCTCCAACACTCTCCTCAGCCTCACTGTATTACTACTTTAGTACACCTATCAGCCTTACAATACTATTACCTCAGTGCACAGCCATCCCTTACTATGTTACCCCAGAATATCCCCAGACTTACTTTATTATTACTCCAATGCAACCCCAGGCTTACTATGGAGTAGCCCATAAATCCAGTGTGAGAGTAGTTGGTTATCCCCATAACAATGATGCCACTATTGCAAAAGTGGGTATCTCTTGCCAAGGAGGTGGGTATGGAAATTCATAGAGTTCACAGCTGAGTAAGACCATTGATGTCTTTTCTCCTCCAGCAGCCCATGTACTATCTTCCAGCGCTATGAAAGCTGGTCAGTAAGGAGGAAGTTTGTAGCTCATTCCCACCTCGTTTATCTCTAAATCTTGTAACTGAGAAATGAGGTGTCTGATTCAGCAATGGGGTCTTATCATTCAGTTCTGGTGGGAAACCAAGAAGAATGGAAAGAAGGCTGTATTGTTTGGGGGGCTTTGGATAAGTTTCCACACAGCTGCTTCACACAGTCTTTGATATGGTTAGCCCTCCTCCCCCTCTCCTCCTGCATCCTCCCACTCCCCTCCTCCTCAAGCCTCTTCATCCCTATCACTCTGTCTCTATTGTCATTTTACCTAGGTTCTATTATCCACCCCCCGCCATGACACTTTTATAGTTCACTGGCTTCTGTAGGCACTGCAAGTTAAACATGAGGTTGAAAATTTGAAGCTAGAATTTATATATGAGAGAAAATGTGAAGCATTTTTCTTTCTGGCCTGGGTTACCACATTCAATAAAATCTTCCCAGTTTCATCCATTTACCTTCCAATCTCTTCTCTGTTTGTTTGTTTGTTTGTTTGTTTGAGACAGGGTCTCTTTATGTAGTCCTAGATATCTTAGAACTCTCCTGGAACTCACTATGTAGACCAGGCTGGCCTCGAACTCACTGAGATCTAATTGTCTCTGCCTCCTGAGTGCTGAGATTAAAGGCATGAGACACCATGCTTGGCTCCAATCTCATAATTTTATTTTTTATACAGCTAAATAAAATTCTGTTGTGTATATGTGCTGCATTTTCATTTTCCAGCCATTAGTTGATAGATATCTAGGCTGATTACATTTCTTAATTTCTGTGAACAGAGCAGCAATGACCGCAGATGTACAAGTGTCTTTATGGTAGGATACACAGAGTATGTGGAGTCTANGCCCAGGACTGGTACAGCTCAGCCAGACTGCAGTTCTAGTTCTAGGTTCTGGTAGGTTTTGGTTGCTGTTGTTTTGAAAGTAACTTCACTAGTTTACACTCCTGCCAACAGTGTGGTCCCCTTCCCCACATCCACACCAGCATTTGTTGTCATTTGTATTCTTGATGGTGGCCATTCTGACTAGGGTAAGAGGGAATTTTAAGGCAGTTTTAATTTGTATCACTCATGGCCCCTCCCCACATGCCAAGAGCTCAAGGAAGAGTCACCCAGCCGCTAGCTGAAGCCGAGTTTCNGCAGAGAAACTGAGTCTCCGCAGAGAATAGTATACATGCATTTCCATCCTTCGANGTGTCAGTGTTCCCAGATATGAGAGATGCTTTTGTATCAAAGGAGGCATGACAGCCAGCTTTTTGACAATGAAAACAAGTAAGAGACAGACATGACTGGCTGAAATACGTATCATACAGGAAACACTCCTAGTTGGACTAGTCATGTGGCTCGGTAGTAGGGCCTGTCCCTAACATGAATGAGATCTTGGTTTGACTCTTCAACACTGGAGAAAAAAAAGAATGGGGAGGGAGGGAAGGAAGTTTGTCTTCCTTCTGGTCCCATCTGTTCCTCCTTTCCCCAAGTGAAGGAGTGAACATGTTAAGTATGAAGCAAAGAGGTCAGGGAACCACGAGGATGTGCAGGGAAGGGCTTAGAGGCTAGAGGAAGGGCAGCTGGGTGAAGGATTTAAGAGATTAGTT
Organism: Neotoma lepida; assembly: GCA_001675575.1. Classification (NCBI taxonomy): domain Eukaryota; kingdom Metazoa; phylum Chordata; class Mammalia; order Rodentia; family Cricetidae; genus Neotoma; species Neotoma lepida. The sequence goes on from LZPO01107898.1 coordinate 763,097, forward strand.
ACATTAAACATANATGCAAACAAACTGAGGATAATAAGAGCAGTGTTTATCACTCCCAGAAATGACAGGGGCAAAGCTAGAAAGAATCTGACATATGGTATTGAAATTAAAGATGTGGCTCCATAATTGATATATTTTATAATAATTTCATATGNTTAATGTATAAATATAATTGTTATATATTTATAACATATAAATNTAACATTTATATTACATATAATATATAAATATTCTGGGTTATATATGAATACATATTTATAATGTGCTGTACATATATCTGCACAGCAAAACATGTAACCACCCACATATAACACCATCATGTAGACCCCAGCTAACTATCTCACATCTTGTTTCTTTGTCCTTGAGATAAGAGGAGACTGCATCAGGATGCTTCAAAGGTCTGCAGGTTGTACTGCAGCACACACTGAAAAGGGAAGCTGGTTCTCAGTACCAGGGAAAAGCTTCCTGAGCTAACACAGATGATTCAATATGTTGAACTGGTTTTAGATCAGATAAAGCAGATTCTTCCACTCAGCCAGGGGCACCATGTGTCCTGTCCAGTGTCCATTTTCTTTCTTNTCTTCTAGTCTGTGTGGGTGATTCTTTTTTTTTTTTAAGATTTATTTATTTATTATGTATACAGTGTTCTGCTTGCATATCAGAANAGGGCGCCAGATCTCATTACAGATGGTTGTGAGCCACCATGTGGTTGCTGGGAATTGAACTTAGGACCTCTGGAAGAGCAGCCAGTGCTCTTAACCACTGAGCCACCTCTCCAGCCCCTGCAGGTGATTCTTGAATGCTTACAACTCTCTATGCTCTCTGCAACAGATGTCGGGGCCTGGGGAGCATTTATAAAACTAAACAATTCTTCTATTTGATGGCTCAGTGGTTAAGAACACTTGCTGCTCTTGCAGAGGACCCAGCACCCATATCACAACCATCTGTTACTCCAATTTCAGGAGATCCAGCACCCTCTTCTGGCCTGCAAAGGCACCAGGCATGTGAGTGGTGCACAGACATACATACAAGGAAAAAACAGCCCACACATAAAAAATTAAAATAATTTAAAAAGTTTATATATACTTAAATTTAGACATGAGCCAAGTTTTGTAATTTTGTGGGAAAATGTTTTTAAAAAGGCAAAGCCTAGCAAGGTGCGATACACATTAAGGCAAGTTTTCCAACTGTAAGTCCCAAGAGAGAGACTCTACTATGGGACATAGTTCAAAGAGAGAAACCACCAAAGTTATAACCACATCTACATTCAGTCTCTGTGCTAAGTACTTATCTTTGCCATTTCATTAAATTCTTATGGTTATATTAGATAAGTTAGATAGCTTCATTATACAGCTAAGGAAATAATATAGGGAAAAAGTCAATGAAGTCACAAACAAAAAAGCAATAGAGAAAAGATTAATGAAAATGTTGGTCATTAAAAATTCAATAAAATTGGCAAACCTCTATTAAAAGTAACAAAGAAGTCAGGACGATGCCTCACTTCCAAAATGCCAGCATTTGGAAAGCTGAGGCAGGTGGATTGCTGTGAGTTGGAGGGAAGTCTGGGCTACATAGGAAGTTACGGGCCAACCTGGGCTAGAGTGAAGCCCTCTCTAAAAACCACCACAGCAAAAGGACTAATAACAAAAAAACAAAACAAAAAAAAAAACAAAGAAAAAAGAGAGAAAAAATACAAATGATCAAAATCACTAAAGTTAATGATGAAGTTAAAGAGAAGGCATTGCCAGGACCCCATGGACTCAAAGCATGCAGAGACAGTACGGATAACTGCACTCCATGCACAGAAAACAGAACAAAGGAGAAACAGCTGACTGTTTCCTGNGTTTGCCTCATTCAGCATGGCATGGGTAATCCAAACAGTCCTCCAAGCATTAGGGAAGTTTGCATTTGTAGTTTTAAAAATAAATCTCCATCTGACTGGGGATGCAGCTCGGTTAGTAGAATGTTTGCCTCAGATGCACAACGTCCTTGGTCAATCCCTAGAACCACATAAACTCANCTGGGGCTGTGTATCTGTAATCCCACATTTGGGAGGTGGAGGCAGGAAGATCAGAAGTTCAAAGTCATCCTCAGTTACATAACAAGTTTGAGGACAGCGTGGGCTACATAAGACCCTATCTCAGAACAAATTTTAAAAGTCCTTATTTAAAAAAACAAAACNAAGAACAGCTCCAAGCACAAAAAGTTTTACCAGAGAATTCACCAAGTAGTTAATGAGGAATTAACACCAACTNTAACAACTTTTGCACAAAATAGAAGGGCTTAATTTCTGAAGTAGAAGAATCTGATACCAAACCATACAGAAAACGAGAATACAGCCGTAAAAACCACAGAGAAAAGAATCCCTTTTGTTGTTAGTGAATCAGGGTCTCACTAGGCAGCCCTGGCTGATCTGGGACTGTGTATATAGATCAGACTGACCTCAAACTTGCAGTGATCCTCCTGCCTCTGTCTCCTAAGTGCTGGAATTACAAGGGTACACCACTATATCAGGCTTGCTATTTTGAGACAGTATCTTTTTTGTTTGTTTGTTTGTTTGTTTTGTTTTTTTTGAGATAGGGTTTCTGTGTGTAACAGAGCTGTCCTGGAACTTACTTTGTAGACCAAGCTGGTCTTGAACTCACAGAGATCCTCCTGCCTCTGCTTCCCAAGGGCTGGGATTAAAGGCGTGCACCACCATGCCCAGCTTTTGAGACAGTATCTTGATGCATGTATGGTCACTCCCATCTCTCAGGACAGCCTGGAACTTATGCACCCCAGTGTCACACACACAGTCCTCTCGGCCCTGGTGCTGAGATTACAGGCATGTGCCGCTGTGCCCAGATGGTGAAAATAAAGATTCTCAAAACACTATCAGCAGAGGTCTGAAGAGGTGGCTCATCAGTTAAGAGCACTGACTGCTCTTCCAGATGATCAGGNTTCGATTCCCAGCACCCCATGGCTGCTCTAAACTATCTGTAACTCTAGTTCCAGGGGATTCATCACACTCTTCTGGCCTCTGCAGTTAAGAGGCATGCGCATGGAACACAGGTGTATATGCAGGCAANATACCATGCACATAAAATAATTTAAAAACAAACACTATTAACAAATAGAATTTGGCAATATGAAAAAATTATATAGCATAACAGATATGCAAGGNAAGTTCAAGACCAGAAAAGCAATTAAAGGTAATGCTTNATATGAACAGGTTAAAAAAAATATTTTTTAAAAAAAGAGAAAAGGAAAGAAAAATATAAGATCACATCTATTAAAGCAGAAAAAGTAGTTCACAAAATTTAAAACCCTCTCATGATTTTTAAAAAATACAGTAGGGAATCTTTGTGAGTTTCAAGCCAGTTAAAGCCACACAGTGAGAACCTGTCTCAAAAAAATCAAATCAAAACAAAAATAGAATAGAAGAGGCCAGGTGGCACACACCTGTAATTCCCCACTGGGGATTTAGAGACAGGAAAATCACAAGTTCAAGGCCAGCCTAGGCTATGTAGTGAGTTCCAAGCCATCTGGGCTACCTAGCAAGACCTGGTCTCAAAAGAAAAAAAAAAAATAAATAAAATAGAGAAAAATTCTTCAGAAAAATCTCATGAAAACTGGGTCTAACACTCAATGGCAAGCACTCAATGGGTAAAGAATGTCTAAAAGCTCCGACCCCAAAGCTAACATTAATACTAAAGATTAAATATGCTTTCAGCCTGGGCTCAGGAACAGGGAGAAGGAACCCATCCTGTCCAGCCGGTGCAATACAGCAAGATATGACTACAAAAGGCAAACAGATCAGAAAGGGGTAGATAAAAATGTCTCTATTTGTTGATGATTCCTTACATAAAAGTTCTAAGGGATCTAAAACAGATAAAAACCTCCTAGAACTAAGAAGTTTTACCAAAGTTAAAGACACAGATGTGCAAAAGCAACTGCATCTCACTGCACTAGTAATGATGCACTAATACCCAAATATAGAATCAACAACAGTTCTTCAAAAATTAAAAATGAAATGAAGTATTTATAATATTTAGGTGTAAATCTTTTTTTCTTTATTTTCTCTCCCTTCCTCCCTCAGGTATAAATCTATCAAGTACAGGTTTAAAACATTTTCTACTTTTACTGATTTATTTATTTGTGTGTGTGTGTGTGTGTGTGTGTGTACATGTGCCATAGCATACCTGTGAAGACCAGAGGCAACCTGAGGAGTCAGTTCTTTCCTTCCTTCATGTGGGATCCAGGGACTGAACTCATGTCATCGGGCCTGGTAATAAATACCTTTACTCATGGAGANATTTTGTCAGCCTAAGTACAAGATTTATACACTGAAAATTACAAAATGTTAGTGAAAGAAATCAACTATAGTAAGAAGATGTCAAGTCTCCATAACTGACATACAGGCTGAAGGCAATTCCTATCAAGTCTCAGATGATTTTTTTTGTAGGAATAAATAAAATTGGGCTGGAGAGATGGCTCAGCCGTTAAAGGCTAGGCTCACAACCAAAAATATAAGGAATAAATAAAATTATTCTAAAACAACTATGGAAAAGAAAAATAAAGTGAGGAGAATGAGTCTGTTTGATCTTCGGAAGTGTGACAGAGACAATGTAATCAACACTGAGAGGCAATGGCAGAAGACAAAAAAAAAGGTACAAAACAGGCAACTCAGAGATAAACCTATATACAAATGTGCTCAGCTGACTGATTACTGATGAAAATGCAAAGTAACTCTAATTTTTCAGCAAATGGCACCTCAGCCATTGACTAGTCAGAAAGTGACCCTTGACCCACATTTCACAACCTATACAAAATTAACTTAAAATAGATCACACATATAAGCTAAGGGTAAGNGTATGACATGTTTAGAAAAATGCACAGGAGATAATCTTAATGGTCTAGGGGAAGGCAAAGTGTTTTTAAAAAATCTAACACCAAAAGCACAATCTATAAAAGTAAAAAGTTAATAAGCAGAGTTTGTAAAAATTATAAACTTTTGCCCTGTATTCCATGCCTGTGATCTCAGCTCCTTGAGAAGCTAAGGCAGGATCACAAGATCAAGACCTCTCTGTGCAACACAGTGAGTTCAAGGACACTCTGGGTAACTTAGAGAGACCCTGTTTAAAAATAAAAAGTGAAAAGAGGGCTGGGAATATCACTAAATGGTAGGAAGTGTTTGACCAGCATGCTCAAGCCCTCGAGTGAGTCCCCAGTACTGTAAAAAGGAAAAGACTGTATATGAAAACAAAACAGAGGCTGGGCGAGCATATTTGCAAACCACACATTCAGCAAAGAACTAGTACCTAGAATATCCAAAGAATTCACAGAACCCTGCAGGGAAAACATCACATTATTCATCTAGAAAGTGGGCAAAAGACGTGAACAAATACTTCACTGAGGAAGATACACATGATTGGAACATGAAAAGATCATCATTAGCCAATAGGGGATTGCAAAGTAATATCAATGGAATGCCATCCTAAGGGCTAAGATAAAAACTAGTGAGAATCAGGGCTGGAGAGATGGCTTGCTTAGTGGTTAAAAGCACTTGTTGCTTTTGTAGAGGACTGGAGTTCAGTTTCCAGCACCCACATGGTGGCTCACCACCACTTATAACTCCAGTTCCAAGGAATCCAATACCTTTTTCAGAACTTCGTGGGTATGTGGTGCACATACATACACTCAGGTGCATGTACATATGCACACATTAAAAAATAATAAATAAATCTCTTTTTTCTTTGAGCCGGGTGTGGTGACTCATGCCTTTAATCCCAGCACTCGGGGGGCAGAGGCAGGCGGACCTCTGTGAGTTCCCAGACAGCCAGGGCTACACAGAGAAACCCCCCTGCCCTGCCCCCCCCCAAATCTCTTTTTTTTAAGGCAATATAGTGAGGACACTGACAGCTGACAAGTGTGTACAAAGGCTGGACCATCTACACACTGCTGATGGGATGCAGAATAGCTGAGCAACTAGGGGGCACACATCAGGCAATTTCTTAACAAACTGAATGAAACAGGACCCAGAAACTGACCTCCTAGACATTTTCCATAGAAATTCTCCTGCAAAATGTTCACCCCCACAAAAAATGTTCACCCAATGGCTGGGAATGGAACTCAGTATCTTAACACTTGCCAAGCATGCACACTGCTCTGTATTAGATCCCTAGCACGAACGAGATTTTCACATGAAAATCTATACACAAATGTTTGTAACAGCTCAATTCATCATAGAAAAAGCCTAGGAAGAACCCAGATTTAAGGAGCGGACAATCAAAGAAACCATGGTGCATTCACACTATGAAAAACTATGAAGTAACAGATGAACAATGTTCAGCACATTGAACAGCCTGGATGCGTGTCCAGAGAATTATGCAAAGTGGAAAAGGCCAATCCCAAGGCCTTCCATGCTGTGTGATTCCATTCACAAAACCTCTTTGAAACAACATAGTTACAGAAACAGAGAACAAGCTGGTGATAGATGGCGGAGGAGAAGGTGTGGCTGTGAAAAAGGGTCACGTGAGGAATCCCTGTGCTGGTGGAAATGTCCTATGACCTCGTGATACAGGGTCAATGCCTGGTTATGATGTGTTCTATCATTTTGCAGAATGTTAACATCAGGAAAAGCTGGTACAGGACATGGGGATCTACACATACTACCTGTCACACCTGCGTACAGGCCTGTAACTGCAAAATGGAAACACAAAGCACCTTTACCTGGTAACATATGGAATATATTTTTCCTAAATTTAAAGACATATGAAATATATTTCACCGTTCATATTGATTTTACATTTTGATTTAAAAGTGTTTATTTTGGAAACCATTTTCCAAACCAGAAAGGGTCACAAGTGGCAAAGTGACAGAAATGAGCAAATACTGAAGTAAAACTAGGGAAAAGTTGAGAAGCAAAGATTTGGTACCCAAATTGTACCTGCAGATAGATCTCTGTGAGTTCGAGGCCAGCCTAGTCTACATAGAAAATTCCAGCCAGCCAAGGCTACATAGTGAGTCCCTGTCTAAAAATAAAGTTTTCTTTAATAAATAAAACAAAATGTGCCCTCTATTGATTAAAAACAATGAAAATGAGCTAGGAAATTATTTTCATCAGGTTACAACCTACTGAAATCCCTTAGACATGGTCCATTTCACTAGAACATTTAATTACTGATCAGAACATCACGAATAAAGTGAGCTGGCCACTGGCAAGCACTGGGGTGTGCCACACCTGAACCCCATCCCACTTCCTGGATGGAGGGAAATGATTTTTAATGACCAAGACCACAATCCAACTCTGTCCTACACAGACACACAGGAACAGCTTTACAGAGCACGATCACCCTGAATCATCTGGCAACAGAACATGGAACCAGCACTGCTTCAAGGGAAGTTACCCGCTCTCCGCAGTTCAGAAAGCCTCTCTTGCAACGCTGACCAGCACTGCTCCCCAGCTGACATGTCAGTCTCGTGTGCAGCAGTTTCTACTGGCAGAATCTACAGCTTGTAGGCATTTCCCTCTTTCTAAGAGAGTCAGGGCTGCCTGTCCATGATGCTACTTCATTAAGAATCTGATTTCCTATCTTTCTCTTTTGTATTTCAGGTAAGGCATTAGATTTTCCAGTCACACATTATGNACTCATAAATTTCACTTTAGGACATTAAAGGATGCTTTTACAAAGTGCTCACCATGCAGAAAGAAACTGAGCCACACGGTGAGGCCTCTATATGAAACGCCTACAGAGAGTGGTCCAGGATTCCTTTGCTTTTGACTACATTTCATGGAAGATTGTGCATGGGAAATAGCCACAACTGGCTAATAACAATACAAGCTAGGGCCAGTGAACACCATAGGTAGGCACCCCTCTCCCTTCACACCCCGCCCTGCCACTCCAGATTAAGGAGGGAGGATATCCTGACACAGGTTATAAGTTGGATGGACCTTGAGAACTTTAGATCAATCACAGAAGGACATACAGCATAATCTCAGAAAAGCTAGAAGAGCATACTCACAGGGACAGAAGATAGATCAGTGGGTTAGGGATGGTGGGGAGGAGATAGGGAGCTGCAATTCAATGTATAATGTTAGTGCAGCTGCGGCAGCAGGAGCCTGAGGAGGCAGCTGGTCTCACTGCATCTGCAGCTGTGACACAGAGTACCGGGCTGGAGAGACAGCAGTTCCGAGAGCTTGCCCCACAATCCAGAGGACTGGAGTTGGCATCCCACACATGCCTGCTACCCCAGCTCCAAGTGGGGCAGAGACAGGAGGGTAGCTGAGGCCTGTTGGGTTCTAGGCCATCTAAGAAAGCACATGCCGCAGGTTCAGGAAGAGCCCTTGCTTCAAAGGAATAGTCAGAGAGTGATGGAGGAGGAGGCCACCTGATGCCTGCTTCTGATCGCTACATTCTCACACAGTGTGCTCGTGCATGCACATACAGGCGCAAACACCCCAGAGAGTCGCAGACAGTTTAGATAAATAAATCCTTAAAAACAACAATAAAAAGAAGCAGAGAACGAGCAATGTTCGTGTTCAGCGGCTTTCCCCGTATTATGCAGACCAGAACCCAAGCCCAGGGAACAGTACTGCCCACTTTTAGGGCGAGTCTTCCCACCTCAGTTAGCCTGATCAAGATACTCACTAATGCTAAGAGGAGAACCTAACAATCCCTCCAGGGTGTGTCTGGAGGCTTGTCTCTAGGTGATTCCAGATCCTGTCACAAGAATTCCAGATCTTGCCAAGCATTCTTATTATAATTTGAAAATGAATTAACTGTAGAGAAATGAAAATACTGAATTTGAAATTATTATTTCATTGTAAAATATATTCATGAATAAGTGGTATCTCTGAAATTATGAAAGCAACAAACTCATTCCTAACACTGCTATTGTGCAGACTCTCCAGATGGACTATGACCCTTGACCCGCCCCACCCTCTCCCTCAATCCTGCACCAGGGCCCCTTAAAGCTCAGAATGAACTCAGCAGGGCATGTCCTCAAGTTGAGCTCATATCTGCTCTGAGCTCAGGTCTGAGCCTGTGCGACCCTACCGCCACCACCACTGCCTGTGACCTTCCTCTGCCGCACTATCTCTTCCGGCTGCTAAGTGGATACCTTCCATTTTTCACATTCCTAGAGCAGAGCCTGGTTCCTCTTCTCCCTATTGTCCACTGCTGGCCTCAGCCAAGTTCTTTACTGCTGACACCCCTGCCTCAGGCGCTCTTCTTGTAGGGTGTTCCAGGGTCTGTCACCCCCAAGACCGCCACCATCTTTTTNTTCTACATCTGCTCCTGCAAGCTATCATGCCCTGGTTTCTCTCAGCGCCTGTGGCCTGGCCCCAGCACTTCCTGAATGTGGATGAAGACAGTCGGCTCTTTCTGACCTGTCTTCTGGTCCAAGGGATGGAGTGGTACCACTAAAGGGAAACAGAGGCAGCACACAGCAAGCAGTGCTGGCCTGGGAGTAACGAGTCTACAACAGGAAAAGAAAATGAGGGTCCCGCCCTGCAGCGAACTCTGCAGCAGGAAGAACCCAATTATCAGACTCCGGCTCTGAGTCTGGGAGTGCTACCCAGCCTGCCTGAGCCTCTTTCTTTACTCTTGAGGGGTGGTGAGCATAGCTACCTGCTCTGGGAAAGGAATCAGCACCTGCCAGAACATGGGCCAGTCCTCTTCCCTGTCAGCCAGGACAGGCATCACAGGTCAGAGCCAGTTCACTACAGAATGATGGGCATGTGTTCTATGAAGCCCTAGATACCTCCTAAAAGAGGGCTGGCAAGATGGTTCAGCAGGTGATGGCACTAGCCAATAAGCCTGATCACCTGAGTTCAATTCCCAGGACCCCCATGTAAGAGAGAACTGACTCTCACTATTTACCCTCCAACTTCCACNCATGTACTATGGCAAATGTATGCACACATTCACAAAATAAATGAACAAGATGTGATGTTTTTTCATGTCTAAATGAGTGAATTTTATGTGTATTTTACTACAGTAAAGAAAAGGATCAGGGCATTAGGCTGGTTGGTGTAACCCTTCAAAATATATCCAGAACCTGCCTGCTGCCCCCAGCTCCCAGCCTAGCCCAGGCCATAACAACTTGTTTCCTCATTTATGACAGTGGCCACACATCTGCTCTCTCCATGCAACCTGTCTACTTTCAACAATCAGCCAAAGGATTCCATAGAAAATGAACTTGGGAGTGGNCCCTATTCCAGAGAACCCTGCAGAAGGCACCCATGCCTGCCTACCCTGATGTTGGCTCTTCTGTCCCCAGGCTGTGCTGGACACTGGTGGGCACAGGCAGTCAACCCTGCCACAGTGGCCCTGCCCAGTCACCACCTGGCCTCCTTTCTTTCTTGGTCATGTTTCACTCAGGTGGATCAATGGAGGCCTTTGTCCTGGTACCTTTTCCGAAGAACAGTGCTGAATTCACATGGAGGAAGTGTTCAAAATTATTTGTTGAATTAAAAAATCATTATTTCTGAAGTCAACAGTTCCTCATCAAACCAAGACTCCAGCACATCAGTATTTTGGACAAGGCTGCCACCTGGTGGTTATATTGCACCACAGCAGGGTCTTCACTGCATCCTGTTGACTTGAGAAGCCAGTTGCTGGCACAAGTACTCTAAAAACTCCTTGCTTTGCAATCTGCATGGCTGGGGAAGAAGAGGCCCATATAAACGGCACCCCCACATATAAAGGGCACCCCAGGGAGAAGAGGAGGAAGACATGACTTACTCAGAAAGTCCAAAAGTGAGTGCCCAGGGTGGACATGACATGGGCGAGGCTCATAGGAACCCCAACCTATGTGATGGTTCAGACCCAATGAAACAGTTAGAGCCCTAAGTCTGTCTGAAGAAGAGGTGCCAACAGGCTTGAGAGGCCAGGGATCAAGGGGACGCAGGCAGGGCAGCAGGTGGCCGGNTGGCAGGTGGCCAGCTTGACCTAGTAGATGTTCCTTTGTTTGTTCTTGTTGAAGCAAACTCTGGCCGTGCACTAGGGCACAGGGAAAACTAGACACAGTNTTTGAAAGAATGAGAAGGAAGACTTCTGGGAGCTCGTGCTTCCCAGATTAGGCAGCTCCCATCCTGCCTGCCACGTGTCAGTTGTTGAGTTGGTGTTGAACCTGCGTGTCAGGGGCTGAGTGTAGGTTTAGAACCATAGTGCATGGTAAATCTAAATAAGAAATGATTGGCCGGGCGGTGGTGGCGCACGCCTCTAATCCCAGCACTTGGGAGGCAGAGGCAGGCGGATCTCGTGAGTTCGAGGCCAGCCTGGGCTACCGAGTGAGTTCCAGGAAAGGCGCCAAAGCTATACAGAGAAACCCTGTCTCAAAAACCAAAACAAAAGAAATGATTGGCATTGCAGGTGATAGGCCAATGACCAGATCTGATCACATGACACACGTGAGCTGCCTTGGCATCTGTTTTAATGGCTTTCCTTGTCCCTGTGCCCAGAGGCCTGACAAGAAAGAAGTCACGTAAGGGAGAAACGTTGACTTTGGCTCAGGGTTTGAGGGGACAGTCCATCATGGCAGGAAGGCACAACGACTGGAGTGTGAGGTGGGCACATTGCCTCGGGGAGCAGCGGGATGGATGCTGGAGTTCAGCACCACTTTCTCCTGTCTCTCTCTGTATTTAGCCCAAGACCCCACTCCATCTAGGTGTCTCCCAGATTATTCCAATCCAATCAGGTTTGATCACGAATGTTAATCATTACAGTATCCCATAAATATGTATACATGTATACACACACATACACACACACACACACACACACAGTTTAATTCCAGCACTGGGGCTATAGGGACAAGAAGAGGTATAGGGACTCACTGGCCGTCCAGCCAAATCAAAAAGCTTCAAGTGTTGCCAAGTTGTCCAAAATGTTCCTCAGTAGTGTGTCTTCTCCTTCTATCCATAGTAACAATAGCAANGATTACCNGTTTTGATTCTTCTATTTTGGGAGTGCCATATATAGAATTTTTGTTCTGATTAATACCTCATCAGCTACAAGTGAAGTTTACTGTTTTTCTATGGGATAACTATTTGTTTTTATGTGAGCTACATGTTGTTCTACAGTTTTCCCTATGGGTTTGAATAGTCATTGTAAACTTGAGTGTATTGTAAATAATCCCTTTAGCATCCTTTAAAGGTATTTATATTTATTTTATGTGTATGAGTGTTTGCCTTCATATATATGTGTGCCTGGTGCTGGTGGAGGACAGAAGAATGTGTCAAATCCCTTGGAACTGGAGTTACAGATGGCTGACAGNCTCCATATGGGTGCTGGGAACTGAGCCCAGGTCCTCTGAGANAGCAAGTGTTCTTAACTGCTGAGCCATCTTTCTAGNGCCCTTAGGAGCTTGTTAATGATGGAACACCACTCTTCATTTCCTTTGTTCCTACTACAGGTTAACTCTCTGGGGTCTTCTTTATTTTTAAAACTTTCATTATATCTATGTATGTACAAGTGTATATGTGTTGTATATGTTTGTGTGTGTGTGTTCATGTGAGCATGTATGCAGGCATGTATAGGTGAGAGGCATTAATGTGGAGGCTACAGGTCAACACTGAATGTCTTCTGCGCTCTCTCCATCTTTTTTGTGAGACAGGGTCTCTCGTTGAACCTAGGACTCAGCACTTNCCAGGCTCACTGGTCAGCAAGCCCTGGAGATCCAGCTGTCTCCACTTCTCCAGGGCTGAGGTCACAGGTAAGCGCTGCCTCATTTGGCTTTGCACGTGGGCACCAGGGATGGAACGCAGGCCTTCATACTGGTACAGCAAGCATTTTACCCGCCCACCTGCCCGTGACTTATTTTTGTAAGAAGAATGAGATAAGATCCAATTTCATTTTTCAGAGTTACCCAGTTTTTACTTAACTTACTTTATTTAACTTCTTTTTTCAGGTATGAACTCAGGACCTCTTCCCTGCTGAATTTGAACTCAACCCTAAGCCACACCCACAGGCGCCAACCTGACATAAACCACCTTTACCCTATAGCAAATGTGTGTGTGGCTCCTGGCCTTCCTCCATGGCTCCACTGCGCTGCCTCCAATTGCTCTTCTTCAGAATTTCCCTGGNTATCCTGGGATGTGACCAGATCAGGGCTTCCCAGCAGCAGGCCTATCCAGTCAGGCAGGACACTCCGGCTCTCCTGCAGGCTATGACTAGCAGCATCTCTGCCCCTATCCACTAGGTGGAAGCATAACCTCCCAGTNAGGACAACCCAAAATACTTTCCCCCGGGCCTAGTGCTTGCTGGCTGATGACTGAGTCCTCAGTATCATTTTACTCTCGAGGCAGCTCCAGTTCCACATTGATATGTTAATTAGGATGAAAATGAATTGATGGACTAATTTAGACACCCTTATTACATTTAATATATGACACTACTGGATTTAGTCTTGACTATATTTAATCTTCCTATCCCAAACCCACACATTTCCTCATTTATTCACAAGGACACAGAAGTGTTCTTCAAAAGGGTGTTAGATTTNCTTTCATAGATAGGCTATTACTTAACTAAGTTTATTGCTAAGTGTTTCTCCTTTCTTTCTTACTTTTTTGTTTGTTTGTTTGTTTGAGAGAGGGTTTCTCTGTGTGTAGCCCTGGCTGTCCTGGAACTCTCTCTGTAGATCAGGCTGGTCTCGAACTCACAGAGATCTGCCTGCCTCTGCCTCACAAGTGCTGGGATTAAAGGCGTGCGCCACCATGGCCTGGCTCCACACCCTCTCTTACATGAGATCATTTCTTCCAATATTATATTTTCTAGCCAGTCACTGATCAGAGAACCATTCAATCTTTTCTTTCAGACAAGGTACCNTGGAACCTAGGCTGGCCTGAACCCTCNATCCTCCTGCCCTCACCTTCCAAGTACTATTTACTTATCTTNTGAGATGAAGTCTGTCTTGCTTAACTAGTCTTGAACTTGTGGGTTCAGGTGACACTCCTGTCTCTGAGTATCTGAATATTCATTCATTTACTCATTTAAAAAAAGATTTANTTTTTCATATGTATAAGTATTGTGCCTGCATGTATGTCTGTGCATCACATGTGTGCAATTCCCATGGAGGTCAAGAGAGAGAGCTGGATCCCCTAGAAATAGAATTGCAGACAGTTGTGAGCCACTATCTGGAATTGAACCTGGGTCCTCTGGAAAAGAAGCAAGTGCTCTTAACCACGCAACCATCTTCCAAGTCCTTCATTCATTCATTCTTAGATGGCACAACTCCACTTGGTTGTACTGTCCGCTACTGTCCTTTTAAAATTTCTTGGACAGCATTTGCTAACATTTTAATATCTCGTTTTTGCATTAATATTGGGAATAAGGCTGGCATTAATTTTTAATTAATTAATTAATTTTAATGGCATCTGTTAAGTTTGGAATCAGTAGTAGAGGCTTGCTTGGTGAAAATAAGCTTTACTTTCATCTGTTGTATTTAGTGTGAGTTTGGTCTTTAAAGCAGCTAAGTCACCACGTAGAAACACAGGCCCTTTTTACACCCAAAGCCATATTCAGTCCTCACATTAAACTTCTTGAAGGCCAAATAAATTTAAATATATCTTTGGAATGTGATGTTTTTGTGAAACGGGCTGAAAAGCAGTAAGAGGAACAACCATCATGCTCAAGGAAGACCTCAGCTTTTCCTCATCGTGGGCTTTCCCACGACCCACTGCCATCCATTGCCATCACCCCTGATGACTCCAGAGCTACAGCACCTTGCTAAAAGGATTCCACACACACTGGTGACAAGTGGACTCCTGGGGTGACATGGCAAACCACTGCCTTTCTGTTCTCCACCAGTTTCCCCAGTTGTATGCTGTCTGGGAGTGCACAAATTCTACAGGTAAGAACTATGCCCCCAGAGCAGCTCCAGGCCAGCGTGAGCAGAGGGGGAATCATGAGTCAAAAGCAGCTTCCACAGGACAGGATGCCACCCAGGTCCTTCCTACCTGTGTTGCATCTCAGGCGGCTCTCAGTGAGCTCGGAGATGGCTCCGGAGGTTGAGGTCTTCTTCAGTCGCACTGCCCCTGCGGAGGCGCTTCCAGGTTTGTTGAGCATGTCCTCACTGCTGGCCCTCTTGAGCTAGAGAGAAGTTGAAGGGATGTTGAGAGGACAAAGACACAGTGAGGAATGCTGTACCCACCAGTGCCCAGTAGTTTAGATAGAATCACAGGAATTTCNTGGAGGTGAAAAGGCTCTTAGCCCAACCCCTTATAGCTGTTATTGGACAGAGACGAAGAATAGTGGTTATCCTGGAACGGAAGCCACACTCTGCCCTCAGTGAATAAGCCAAGGGGCTAAAGACATTATAATATGGCTTACTGTGTGTGCTCTGACAAACTAACACTGATCTTTAAGCCTATAAAACCTAACACAATGACTGGAACACATGAGGAAGAAACATCTCAGATGACTCCATCAAATTCCTGCATTTAAGATAGAAATAGCTCCTTTATCAAAACGTGCCCAGGGCCCTGTAGCTTGAGCTCAACAGCCACCTGGTTCAACACAATGTAACTGTTCATGTATGTGCTCATGGCATTCAGTCTCCAAGTCTCAACAGTCCAAAAGTCCGAAGTCTTTGCTGAGATTCAGGGTACTCTCTCTAGCTGTTGTTCTGTGCACATGCTCATGTTTGTGCACAAGAGTGCACATGTATGTGGAGGTCAGAGGACAACCACTGTGTACTTTGTTTCTGTTGAGGGGTCTCTCACTGGCCTAGGACTTGCCAAATAGACTAGCCTGGTTCATCTTGATTGTCAACTTGACACACTCGGGAAGCAGGGCCCTCGACTGGCCCATGAGCATGTGTGTAGGGCATCAGATTGTCCCATGGGCATGTTTGTCGGGGCATTGTCTTGATTGCTAGTTGATGTAGGAGGAGCCAGCACATCATGGGCAGTGCCGTCCTTATTATGTACATGGCCCTGGGCTTCATAAGGAATCTAGCAGAGCAAAGGCTAAGGAGCAAGCCAGCAAGCAGCATTCCTCTGCCATCTCCGTTTGAGGCTCCCACCTGCAAGAGTTCCTGNTCTATTTGAGCTCCAGCCCTGACTTCCTTCAGTNATGGACTACAAGCTGTAAAATGAAATAAACCCTTTCCTACTCAATTTGCTTTTGGTCATGGTGTCTATCACAGCAACAGGAAGCAAACCAGGGCAGCTGGCTGTCCAGCAATCAATTGTGGTCTCCCTATCTCTGCCTCCTCAGCATGGGGACCCCTACCACCTGCCTCACTTTTTT
>LZPO01107898.1:794300-806885 GCA_001675575.1 Neotoma lepida
CACTTGACCAATATCCCCTTTTATACTATTAGAACTACTTAGAAATGAGCATTGTAGGGTTTACTATATGAAAGCACTAGGTGTGTGCTTTCCTAAACCTGCCACGGTTACCCTTAAAATAAAAATGCCTTTCATTTATTCTCCAGAAAAGAAAACTATGAAGCTAGAAGCAGCAGGAAAAGGATGGACATTTTCCCTGTCAATCATTTTCTTGACATTTTAGGAGGACTCAATCAGTTAATCAATCAATCTTGATCCAAATTCAAATATATAAGCTCAGCTCTTAATTTCTGGAACAGATCTGAGGGGCTGGGTGGAGTTTAACTTTTTTTAAGTCAGCAGGNTGCTTGCACTGTTTTAAGATTCTCCAGTCACTTCTTGCCATATCACGTTCTGTGCTCTCCTCAGATGTTCTGGATTTGATAGAGTTATTCACAAATAAATGTCCTCAGATAAGGCATCCACACTACCTTCTCTGAGAGCCTGTCATTCCTTTCCCTTATAATCTTCCTCACTGAACTTGGCTCTCCCTGCTGTACTTACCCACCTGCTAACCTCTTTCCTGCCAAGTCCATCTTTCAGAAGTCAAAATGCTCAATAATGAATCATTAATGTCCTACCCACCATAACCAAGAGTCATTTCCAAGAATGAGAGCAGGCTATCAAAACTGATCAGGCAGTTTAGGGATAGGAACCACCATTCTTGTCCTCAGCCATAAAGCCAACAATGTCTTTGGTCCTGTCCTGGCTCTGTCTCTTATACACATCTAGATGTGTATAAGAGACAGGTCCTACCCACCATAACCAAGAGTCATTTCCAAGAATGAGAGCAGGCTATCAAAACTGATCAGGCAGTTTAGGGATAGGAACCACCATTCTTGTCCTCAGCCATAAAGCCAACAATGTCTTTGGTCNTGTCCTGGCTGGAGGCCAGAAATGCCAGAAGGGGGCTCTGTTTCCTGGTCAGGTTTCTTACTAGTTTTCTTCTCCTTTTACACAATTGGAAAGAACCCTACTGTCTAGAAACTATATGTGAAGACATAATCGAAACTATGAAGCATTTAGACACCTCATGGGTAGGCCAACCGGACTGACCAGCTCACCTCCCATGCAGTTCCTAAGTTCTACAAGAAGCCCTTAGCCTAGCAGCTGGATGGTACCCCATTTTCTGGGACTCCCTCCTGCTATACAGGAGCTCTGCCTTCCTTTTTTCTCTTAGGTTCCCACCTAAAATCCTAGACTAACACTACTTTCTAAACTCCACCTCCCATTATCTGTGAATTTCATTCTTTGAGTTCATGAGAAAAGGGACCAGGAAGCCATTGGTTTGGGATAGCCCTGCTGTTCATTAGTTTGTCTGGTACCTTAGCTCTACAAACTAGGCACATGTGAGATGGGAAATCCTCTATCACTTTTAAGGACCTTCACTTCTCTNTCTTTCACAAGTAGGGCAAGTGTCAGATGGGATGTCCAGGAGTAACCTCTCACCATCAGCATAGAGAGGTGACTACTCATCTCTGTGAGATCCAAACAGTCACAGTAAGGAGTAAGTGAGGAAGGAGGATCAGTCCCCCTGTGTTGTCAGATGGNAAGGTTGCCATAGCGTCTGTCCCTCAGGACAAATAAGTTCCTATCTTAGGAACTTATTTGATTTCGCCCTGTCCTCCACTCCAACCCTGATAAAGGTCCTCTCTGTGTCCTGGAATCCTGGCAGTCCCTGGCCACTCCTAGCCTTGGGCTCTTCTGAAACAGACTTGAGAGAGCTTTATCCCCTGAGCTGTCGGTAGAGCTNGGGCTAACGTTGGCCTTGCTTTCTCTTCTCTAGCAGGAAGGCCTCCTGCTGGACAGGGAGCAGGTGCACTCCAGGCCCGTCCTGTCCACAGGCTTCCACCCACCCAGCCTCCCACGGCTTCTATTGCCACCTTCTCAGCAGTCACCCTAGTCCTGGCTCTCTGACACACAGAGAACCAGCTAGCTCCATAAATGCTGCAGTGAGCTGGTAGCAGCTATGCCATTCCACTTTGAGGAGAAGGTACTGGCAAATGCCCCGTGTGGATGGTTCCTTAAGTTACCTCAACCCTGGGAGGTGTTGTCTTGTGCTCTAGTCGGAATATTGGGTATCCCCCAAATTCACATGATGAAACCAAAGCTCCAATGTGGTACTGTTGGGAAGTGGGACATCTGGGAGACAACGGTGTCAGGAGAACAGAAGTCTTTCAAAAGGGACCGCTGTCCTTACAGAAATGGCTGAGGGAACATTTTTGCCCTTCTACGAAGTGGGGACACATGAGAAGGTGACACCATGAACCAGACAGAGAGCTCTCTCATTAGACATTGAATCTCTGCTGGCCCTGATCTCAGGCTTGCCAGCCTTCACAACTGTGAGCAGTAACTTTTGGTTATTTATGAGGTACCCACTTTAGCCCTAACAAACTAACTGCCCCCCTCCCCCCGTGTACAGAAGATGAAATTTCCTTTGACTCAGGGGAGGTCAAGCTACTTTAGAACACAGAACTCATCTGTAGTCAAGATCGAAACCAGGGGTGGACAGGCCATCTGGATAACCTCTGCCCACATGAGAAACAAGAGGGCTGTGGATCAAATCTCCCAGTAGGTCTAGCTCCTTGATGACTGGGAGCGTGGGCCTGGNTGAACTCTATGCCTCTCATCATCAGATGGTGTTACAAGTGGTGACTTCACAAACCAGTGAAGGATTAAAGAGAAGATGTACACCACATGCAGGGCACACAGAAGACTCTTCACAAGTACGAGCTGCCTTCTGTCAACTACGTCAATCAGGCCACTGCTTATTAGCTCAACAATGCACAGCCAAAGATCAATTAAATCTTTAGGACAGTAGGCTGCCAGGCATACCAAGCAAGTGTTCTTCCTGTACACAGAACAGCCTGTTTTCATCTGGAAATATGGACACGGAGAAGCAGAGAGGAAAATAAACACAGAGGTGGACTCCTTACAGTCTTAGNTTTGGTTTTAGAAAATCTGGGCTGCNGCAAGATAAACACAGGTGGGCACACTCGCTGAGTAATGGCTCTCTCCTGAATGTGAATTAGTAACAGAAAAAGAAATNGGTGGCCTCTGGCCAAGCACAGGGTAGCCATAGCCAGAAGGAAAAAGAGTTTCTAGCCTTAATTCTCTGATTTCTTAAGTCCTCATANACAATACAAAGGGCCAAATCAATTAAGGAATTACCGTTGAATTTAGGAACTCATTCCAGAGAAGGGATGAGAGATAGAAGGAGGGCATGGGGGGAGGGTCTTCCCAGGAGTGTTTTCTTTTTTAAATTTTAAGCATTTTACTTGGATGCCAAGTTTCATTCCTGTTCAGAACAGTGTATGACTTCCATTTTAACCGTTTCCCATGAACTGCACAGCACAAAGTTGTGAAGGAAGGAGAAAAGGAAGCGAGGGGAGAGCAGAGGGTAGGCAACNGGGGAGTATAAAAGGGGGCTGTGTTCCAGCAAAGGTTTAGGAACTGCGATCTTCCCACCTTGTGCTGAGGTTAGCTGGGGGCCTTATCGCTATTTCCCTTTTAAGGCAAGAAAACTGGAAGGNAACTGGGAAAGCTCTCTGGATGAACAGGAAATAATGAGGAGTCTCCAGGGGTGGGAGGGCGTTCGAGTCTCAGCCGCAAGCACAATAAGCAGTAGGAAGCAGAAAGTTAAAGCATTCAATCTGGAGAACTGAGAAAATAGGAATGTGCACATAGCTCAATTGCCATGGGACCTGGCAGGAAGTGCAGCGCCAGGGATCAACATGCTGAAAATATCTAGCCAAAGACTATTAGGACAGTAATAAGTTTGCTCCAGACGCTTGGATGGGCCAATTCCAGGCCTGAGATAATTCTGCCCCCTGGGGACACAAGGCATTCACAGCGGCATACCTTGAGGTGTTACTGCACAGAGGCTAGAGGTGCCATTGGGTATCCTACCCACCAAAGAAATCCCATGACCATGAAGCATCTAAGCCAAAATGTCAGTGATGCTGTAGGGGACGAAGCAGTGTCGGGGTCGCAGGGTCTTGGACAGGCACCTGCTGAGCTTCCCATGGAACACAGAACTGTGAACTGCCCTCAGACTTCAGTGGTGGTCACAGGAAATGCTTCCAAAAATGATTATTTCCTGTAGCTTGGAGATGAAAGAAATCATCCCAACAGCCTCAAATTCCTTCGTGGTCAATAGGGAAAAGAAAAGCTTTCCACACAGCATCAGAAGAGACACTGAAAACTAGGAGTCCCTGGCTCCATCCGCAGACAGAAGCTACACGGGAGCCATTGGAGCGTTCGCATATCCCAAACAAAAAATAAATGCTGTCAGGAACTCAGAAGTCATGGCGCTCTGCCAAGGGTGGGAATAGAGACAGGGCATAACCTGGAACGAGAAACCAAGGCGGGGGCAGTCACGACTACGAAATGCAGGTGGTGGTGGTGGAGGCCGTAATCTGCGGCTATATTGAGATCAAGTGTTCAGAACGACTAGTCTGGAGTGTCCTTCTGGCTCCAAAGCAAAGCCAAGAAGCTGGCAGCCTGTAGAGTGTGGTGACCACTAATGGGCAGTTATTTCCTTACTTATCATGTGGCTTCACATCAGAGACTTGAAGTGAGTGAGACAAAGTTGTAGGAAGAGGAGATGGAAATAAAATCCCTCAAGAGCCCTTTCTTTGGGAATAGTTTCAAAGAATACAGGGCAGAAGAACAAAGCGAGAATGAGANGAGCGGGGGCCAGAGGCTTTCATGCTTACTCAGGCTGAAGCATCCTGAGTCATATTTATTCCGTCCTGGTTTGGGGCATCTGGTGCAGGCCTCCACCTCTGCTTGGAATGCCTGCTGGGAAACTGAGTTGAGTTGAGAGGAATGAGGGCATGGCAGAGTTTGTAGAACCCCAGGGCTATTCGCCTCCGCACCTCTAGCCTGCAGGGGTCAGTGGAGGAGGCAGCTAGGACCCAGAAGGAGCTGGACCAGGACCCAGAATGCNCAGAGGATGCAGCTGGAGAAAGAACCCCCCATAGAAGCCACTTCTCCCCTCCCCACAGGGTGCCAGCGAGGCTGGAGTGTGAGCCCAGTGTCTCTGGTGGCCTTGCATGGCACAAACACAGGAAACCAAGGACACCCGCCCAGCTCCTTTGGCTGGCTCTCTTAAACACTACCTTCCAAAGTGAACTTAAGTCTTCTCCCCCTAGAATCTGTTTCTCTAGCCACAAAGGGCTCCTCAGGGCAGTCTGTCCCCTTACCCACTTGCCCAACAGATCTGCAAACCTACCCAGAGGGCATCCTCGTGGGGACTGCCTGTTTACCACAAGCTTTAGCAGAGTCCTGAACAGCTCCTCATAACCAGTCTCACNCCAACTTCCTCATTGTCTTCAGCACCATCTTTCTTTGAGTCATCGAGTCTCAGCCCTTAGCATCATTTTGGACTCTGCCCTAGAGTTCATTTCTCAAATCCACAGCAGTACATATGGGCAGATCAGGCCCATGCAGTGTTTCTGATGGGCCTTTGTACCCAGCAGAAATCTGTGCCAACAGCCCACTTGTCCCTCCTTGTATCCCTGCCAGACTGCTACAGGTTCAGTTGGCATCAGTCACTTTCTCTTAAAAAACCTTCATTTACCTTATTTTTATGCTGGTATTTATCAACACCACNGCCAGCACCATGAGCCACATTTGCTTTTACTATCTTTCATGTTCCTGACTCCCTTGCCAGGTAGCCACCAACATCTACCNTTGGCACATCAGAACTAAGGAATAAGAAAGCTAACTCCCTGAGGCACCTAATCCTGGGTCACTGTTCCTCCTCATTGGCCATCTTAGTCCATTCCAGGTATGACAACAAAATACCTCATGGGGCTGGGGATGCAGCTCGGGTGTAGAGTGCTTACCTGGCATGTATGAGGCCCTAGATTCAAGCCCCAGCAGTGCTAAAAAGGGAAAACAAAACAAAACCCCCTACACTGGGTAATTAAGGGGCATTTTTATTTGTGAGGGCATTTCCAGACACAAGGGACATGTGGAAACACAAATGAGGGGAGAACATTCTGAGCGGGTGGCACCATCCATTAGGCTGGGAGTCTGACGGAACAGACATGGAAAAAGGAAGCCAGTAAGTGCCGGTGCCTCCTCGGCCATGTACTCCCAGCACTACGGTGCTCTGCCAAAAGCAATTTAGCCAACCAGCCATGCCTGGAACCTCTGACGCCACATCCCAAAATAAGCCTTTCCTCTCTGTCCTAGTCAGGGTCACTATTGCTGCGATGAGACACCATNACCAAAGCAACTTGGGGAGGTAAGGGTTTATTTCAGCTTACATTTTCAGGTGACTGTCCATCACTGAGGCTTTGAAGTTAGGGAAGGAACTCAAATAGGCCAGGGACCTGGAGGAAGGAGCTGATTGATGCAGAGGCCACGGAGGGGTGCTGCTTACTGGCTATCTTCTCATGGCTTGCNCAGCCTGCTTTCTTATAGAACTCAGGACCACCAGCTCAGGGGTAGCCCCATCTACAAAGGGCTGGGCCCTCCCACATCAATCACCAATAAAGAAAATGACCTACAGGNTTGGCCGNAGCCCAATCTTTTGTTTTGGTTTGGTTTGGTTTGGTTTGGGGGGGCTTGTTTTTGGTTTTTAGAGACAGGGTTTCTCTGTGTAGCTTTGGCTGTTCTGGAACTCACTCTGTAGACCAGGCTGGTCTTCAACTCACAGAGGAGGCCTGCTTCTGCTTCTTGATTGCTGGGATCACATGCTAGCACCACCACCACCGCCACCGCCACTGCCACTGCCACTGCCACCTCCGCCTGGCCTGCAGCCCAATCTTACGGAGGCATTTTCTCACTTGGGGCTCCCTCCTCTCAGATGACTCTAGCCCGTGTCAAGTTGACATAAAATTACCCAGCATAGTCTCTTAAATTGTTTATCTCAGATGTTTTTGTCACAGTAATGGAAAACTTAGCATAGCTCACGAGGGGACTGGGGATATAGGTTCAGCAGTAGAGAGCATGCTTACCATTTACACCCAAGACCCTGGGTTCAAGCCCTAGCAAAGACACACACACACACACATACACACATACACACACACACACACACAAATTACATTGTGTCACATCCTACACAGAACATGCTGGCCTCTCACTTCTCATTGCATTTGGAATAAAAAGCTAAGCCCTATGTCATGACCCCCACAGTCTCAGGCCATGTCCAGCTCTCTACCTTGATCCCAATGCTAGCTAGCTCCTGCTCACTCCATTTCAGCCAAACAAGTTGCTTCAGCTCCTTGAGACATCTGCTCTCTCCTGATGCTCCCCCTGTGCCTGCTGCTCCCCACTCTCTGTGTGAATGTCCCCCAGATGTTCACATTTCAGGGCTGCTCATCCTGGCTCCCATCTCTGTTTAAGAACACTTCCTCTGAGAGGTTCTACAATAGTTCTCCCACTTAGCTGACAGTCCCCGGTTTATCTCTTTAAAGCCTTTATCGACAAATCACAACTAGTGCTGTCATCCATTACCTGTCATTTGTCACCTTTCCCTGTGCCCCAACCCCNTCACATCGTGCTAATCTCTGGTTATGAGTGCACACGAAANGNCTGTATGTTGAAGGCTTGGTCTCCAGCCTGTGTTCCTACTGGGACATGGTGAGGCCTTTCTGAAAAACCAAGTCACTGGCAACATGGCCTGGATGGGGANATTAGGACTTCAGCCCCTCCCTCCTCTCTCTTTGCTTNCTGNACACTAAATGGACAGCTCCCTTTGCCACATGCTCCTATCATGCTGTGCTGAGCTACCACAGACCCAAAAGTAATAGGGTCACACAGTCACAGCCTAAAGAGGATGTGCAGGTGAGTGGCTCCCTGCCCTTGCCCCATTCAGCTCTCAAATTCCCAGAGGGCACACAGGCCTGGCACAGGGCCNTGCAATGGGACAGGGTCACTAACTAAGGGTCCTAAGGATAGGGTGCTGAATTAGCAGATAAGTACAAAGCAGAACTAGAAAGCACTAGCAAGCCTCTTCTGAAAGACTTAGCAAAGTCTTCAGACAATCACCCAGAAGGAGACCCAAACTGCTCTCCGAACAAGAATGCTGTTGCTAAAGATCTCGAGTGTTCTGGTACCATCAGCAGCAGTAATATCCACGTTGATACACATCTGTGTACATGATAAAACTTAATTCCATTAACTCATACTGGCAAGGTGGCTCAAAGGGTGAGGACACCTCCCACCAAGACTGACCACCTGAATTTGATCCCCAGATCCCACATGATGGAANGNNAGAACTGACTCCCACGTTGTCCTCCGACCTTCACNGGTACACCACAGTCTGCAACACACACAAAGCCTCCCGCAACACACACACAAAGGTAAGAAAAATACTTAAAGGAAATGGTTCCTAAAGTTAGTCAGTGCCAAATCTCTAAAAATAACCCACTGTTCCTTATCATTTCAACAACAATTTACAGCTTATGGGGTTTTAAAAGGTCTGTTTTAAACTACATTTTTATCTGTTGTTGGTGTAAGTACAGGCCACAGTGTATGCGTTGAGATCAGAGGACAACTTGCAGGAATCCATTTTCTTCTTCTTCCTTCGTGTGGATCCCAGGGACTGAACTCAGGTTCTCAGGCCTGGCTGCAGGTACCGGTATCCTGGGTACTGTAAGTCTGGGTACCTGTATCCATACTTTGCTTTGTCCCCGAAACCCTTGTGTAAACTGGGTCAAGAGCCATGGCTTCTGAGACAACAGGCCAATTCTGTCTCATTTTGCCGTATTTCCTCTTAGAAACAATGCAAAGACTTCGAGGCACATTGCCCCACCCAGAAAAAACCCTGTGCCCTCCACCTCCACCTGAACTACTGACACTCAAGAGTGAGGGGACAAATCTTGCCGACTGCACTGCTGAATGTAGACCCTTTGTGACAAGAGCCCCCCCNCCACCACCACCACATCCACTATTTTTTTTCTTTTTCTTTTTTCTTTTTCCATCAATAAGAAATTTACTTATAGCCAGGGTTGATCGCGCCCGCCTTTCATCTCAGCACTCGGGAAGCAGAGGCAGATGGATCTCTGTGAGTTCGAGGCCAGTTTAGTCTACAGAGAGAGTTCCAGGACAGTCAGAGCTACATAGTGAGACCCTGACTCAAAAGAAAAGAAAAGAAAAGAAAGAAAGAAAGAAAGAAAGAAAGAAAGAAAGAAAGAAAGAAAGAAAGAACGAACAGAAGGAAAGAGGAAAAGAAAAGAAAAAAGAAGAAATTTAGTAATGGTTTTTCATTCAAATTTAAAATGCTGGCATTGTCTAGAAAACTTTAACAGGTTTATTTATAACTGCTACAAAGGTAAACTACTGAAATGCATTCATGAAACATTCTGACTTGCATTAATCCTTTACATCCCACATATATACTAAAATTTAACACAAAAATGAAAACAGAAAATTTGCCAATGCCTGACCCCTGTCCCTTAATTTTCTGCTCACAATTGTATACTTAGGTACCTTTTGACCCCATGAAAAAATTATGTAACATTCAGAACTACTGGAAACAGGAAGAAGGGGCAAAAAATTTTTTCAGAATGAAATGTTTCCCCTATAGTGGATTCTTAAGCATGTGTATGCAGCATGCTAGTGGCTATGTTCTGGAATGACTGTTACATGTTTAGCACGGCTAGAACACACTTTGGTGTCCTCACAAAGGCGGAGCAGACAGGCCTCACCTGCCTCCTTCAAAGCATCATCAGCTGCACTCTGAAANTACAGCTTGAGAATCAGAAGTTTGGTGGCCTTCCGATAGCATCCNACTTCCCAAGTGCCACAGCATCACACATCCCCTGTTTTTGTCTTTTCCCACTGCCTCTCTGACCACAGGAAGACAACAGTAGAGAAATCAACACCAGTTCCACAAACCCAGAACGGGCAGCCCTCATGCCACGTGCCTGCCCCATGCTGAATATATTGCAAATGAAAGTCACAAGAGAGGTCACAAAAATCATCAAGACTGCCTTCAGAATTAAAGGAAGCCGGGCACTGTAGAAGCCCACCCACACCCACACTGTGTTGTTGCTGTAGCCCATACTGACCTCAAAACCACTGTCTTCTCAGGGTGTGGTNGGCCATGCCTTTATTCTCAGCACTAAGGAGGCAAAAGAAATGCCTGAATTTCAAGTCAGCCAGAGCTACATAGTGAGACTGTCGATAGATAGACAGACAGATAGATGTCTTCCTGACTCTGGAATGCCGGGATTATAGTCATGTGCCACTATACCCAGCTGTAACCTCTTCAGATTCAGAGAGCCGGTGTCAACTTGTCATCATGGAGGGAGCATGCTACCTAGACAGTAAGCTCCACAGGTCACATGATGAGACATCCTCAAATGGCTTACTTATTCTGATACTTTAACCATGACTACCTTCTCTTCCCCCTAAAGATACATACTCAGCTCAACTACCCTCCCCACTCATCCTTATCTTACATCAAATGCAGGCAGAGAACACCAAGGAGGGGGTCACTGAACAAAGGCCCAGGCTAACTTGACTGCTGACTCTGCATGTGTATTCACACATCTAAACTCATGCAACAGTCGGCATCAGGAGGAGGTATGCAATTGAATAAAGTAAATGCTGAGCATGGTGAAAGTCAGAACTGTAAGAGAAAAGAACAAGACTGGTCCTTGGCTCCTCTTGCCCCCTGCACCAGGACAGCCACTTCTTTGACATGATGCCTTCAGAGTCCTACAGTCTCTGACACATTCATGAAGGCCTCCTATCAGGTGGGAAAGAACCTTCAATGGCATTTCTGTATTTGACAAAACAACACAAGGTCCTGTAAGCTTGAAGAGCTCACCACAGAGGGTCTCACTGAACCCCCACCACATGGAATGCTGTGGCCCAGGTGTCAAGGAGTCTGTCTGTCCATGTGAGGCTACAAGGCTTCTTGGGAGCACTATCAGTCGAGGATTAGAAAGTAGGGTGGGAACTGGGTTGCAAGATACTGAAAGAGCTATTTCCTCAGGAGAGTCAGTGATCTCCCACCATGCTTCTGAGACTCCTTGACAACTTGGTTCCAACACCTTGAAGCTACAAAGGAGCATTTCGGCAGCAGTAGCACTGCCCAAGTGGTGGAGGTAACATGCCAGGGGGTGGCTCCCATCGGTGGTACCCAAAGCCATGGTGATGCCTGCAGGACTGTGGATGGCAGAGGCCTTGGATGCAGTGGACACAAAAACAGCAGCCACCCCAGGAAGTATGCTGGCTAGGAACAGAAGCCACATGGAGCCTGTGTGTTAATTAACATCACTCCTGGGATCAACCTTGAACAGCAAGGGAAGGCANAATATAGCTGAAGTTTCTACGGACATGGAGGATCATGGGACCTCATTTACAGCTATATTGTCACCATGGTTGCCCCAAGTGTCGAGGACACCCACCATTCCCTGGTGAACTGTGAAAGTCTAGCCCTCACACACACACACACACACACACACATAGGGCTGTGGGTGGCTGCCATTGCTCAGAGCACTGCGAGTCCTGGATTTCTTTATTGTTGCCGGATTAAGTGAAATCAGCGACGCAGCTATTTCTTTTTTGTTCTCACATTCCTGAATTTCTTTTTTCTAACCCACAGGCTTTAGCTATCTTCCTGGAGTGCCAGCTGGCTAATGAAAGCAACTGCTGTGCTTTGCAGGGTTAATGTACTCAGTGCCTGCAATATGCCCCATCTCAGCATCAAATGCTTCTCAGATTGTGTTTTAAATACATAGAAAAGCCACAGGCTGAGGGATGATTTTGCTGGCTGCTCCTGGGATTACCTGGTTGTAACCCACTCTTTGCCCAGTCCCCAAAAGTGACTCAACAAGGATAGCAAGTACAGCAATCAGCTNCGCGATCTGTGCCCAGAGTGGTGGGACACAGACAGTTATGTAACAGCCTTCTTTCCTGAGGGTGGGCTTGTTATGATAGAGTCACACCTAACCTTCAATGGGCAGGACATCCTAAAGCCATCCAGCACTTCTTCATTTCAGAATAGGAGACACTGAGTGTTCCATATGTGGCCCTGGTTCCCTTCTGTCACTCCTACCAGCCTCCTGGCATACAGACACCAGGCACAACAGTTGCAGGAACACCATCACCCAGACCCTGGCCTCCCTAAGGCCACTTAAACCCTAGAACACCAGGCTTCCCTTCCCTACATCCTTTCTTCCTAACTCCCTTCTCTGGGGTCAGTGCTGAGATAGCCAGTTCTAATAGCGCCCTGTTCCCAAGCTCCCAGCCCTCACTTCACCTCAGGAAGGTCCCCACCCACAGCCCAGATGCCCTGGAGGGAAGGCCTCTTTGGTGGTACAGCCTAACTAAGCCCAGCTTCTGCTCCACAGTACATTTTAAAGATGGATCACAGACTAAAACTTGAAATCTAAGACCAGAAAATACCCGAGAGAACAAGAGGAAATCTTTGTGACCGTAAGTTAGACAAGGTTCCTTTGGTATAAGACCAAATACATGATCTGTAAAATAAAATCTAGGACCCTCCTAGTGCCCAGGTGGTGGAGACAAGGAGGACCAGGAGCCCAAGGTTAGATTGGCCACATAGTGGCCACA
>LZPO01107898.1:806970-827890 GCA_001675575.1 Neotoma lepida
ACCAACTAAAACAAAAACCCTCACAGATTGGAATTTATCAAATACAAACTTCTGTTCTTCAAAAGATGCTGCCAAGAAGCTAAAGCCACCCAACAGGAAATTGCAGACCTGGAAAGCACTTCAGTTTTAGGTTTGCAAAGAGCCCATGAGATTCAATTCTAAAAAATAAAAGCCTTAAGAATAACAGCAACACGCACAGTTCAAGAAAACGTGATCAAAATGTAAACAAGTGCTTCAGAAATGAACATATCTGGTTTGGGGGTTGTTTGTTTGTTTGTTTGTTGTTTTTGAGACAGGGTCTCTCTGTGTGGCCCTGGCTGTCCTGGAACTCAATCTGTATGTAGCTCAGGCTGGCCTCGAACTCGCAGAGATCCTCCTGCCTCTGCCTCCAGAGTGTTGGAATTAAAGGTGTGCACCACTATAGCTGGGCTGCAACAAACATATCTAAATGGCAAACNGACATAGAAAAGATGCTGAATGCCACTAGTCATCAAGAAAGGGCAAGGCAGCAGGGCTGCTGGCCCCCGCTCATCCTCCTAGCTGAAATGGAGGAACTCACATGCAAGAGCAGACATGGATTGTGGGAGGGTACAAACTGACACTACCATAACGCAACTATTAGAATAGCAAAATCAAAAAAAAAAAATCAAAAGGAGAAAGATAATCAAGGGCTGGCAAAGCTATTCAGAACCACAGCTCCTAATCTGCCGCCTGTGTAAAACAATGAAGCACTTCTGTAAAAACTATACCCTAACATAAAATCCAGGAATCCACTCCTTGGTGCTGACTTAGAGAAATAAAACTTTCATTTAAACAAATGTCCTTGGCAATGCTGATGTCCAGAAAAGCTTGATTCCCATCATCAAACCCTAGAAATAACCACATCAACCCTCAGTGGCAGGTAGATAGAGAGACTGGCATATCCACACAGTGGAATACTACAATAAAAAAGAATGAAATGAAATGAAATTTCTCAGTGGTAGAGAAAACACCTAGCATTTCTAAGGCCCGTGGTTCAATATTCACCACCACACCATAGGCCAGCTGATAAGAAAGAACAAACTGAAAATAAAACAATCAAAAGCAAAGAGACAGGGGCTGGAGAGATAGCTCAGTGGTTAAGAGCACTGGCTGCTCTTCCAGAGGACCCAGGTTCAATTCCCAGCACCTACATGGTGGCTCACAACTGTCTGTAACTCCGGTTCCAAGGGATCTGACACTCTCACACAGAGTATATACAGGCAAACACCAATGCACATTAAATAAATAAATAAATAAATCTTTNAAAAAAAGTAAAGAGACAAGCTACAGCACAGGAGAAAGTATTTGAAAACGATAATGAACATAAAATAATTCAAGAAGGCATTAATATCCAGAATACACAAGGAACTCAATTCAACATCTAAACAAACACCATATAATCTGATTAAACCATGGGCAAAATACCTGAAAAAATATGTCTCAAAAGAATATATACTTGGGAGGCAGAGACAGGCAGATCTCTGTAAGTTTGAGGTCAGCCTGCTCTACATAGTGAGTTCCAGGACAGCCAGGGCTATGTAGAGAAAGCCTGTCTCAAGAGGAAATACACACACACACACACACACACACACACACACACACAAAAGGCCAGTGGTTCTATTTTAAAACAGTGCTGGATAGATGGCTCAGTGGATAAACCGCTTGCTGTGCATGTGTGAAAATCTGAGTTCGAATCTCCAGAACCTAGGTGAAGCCAGGCACAGTAGCATGTGTTTGTAATTTCCATGCATCCTAAGAGATAGGCAGATGAAGGCGAATCAGCTCCTACTATTTCCTGTGTTTTGGTACACTGGGAGATGGAAGGTCGAGCCCTAGAAAAACACAACAGCTGGAGGCTCATTCTTTCACCAGTTTAGCAAGCATTCTGAGACTACCTCATGTACCTCAGACACTGTAGCAGGCATCATGGCACAAGGACAGGCAAAATCAGCCCCACCCCTCCCACCTAGGCTCATGGTCCAGTATAGGGAACAGAAAATACAGACTGCAAAAAAAGGGAAACACTTACCCAGGAAGAGACATACCCAAATCAGGAGGGGAAGCCTCTGCGTGACATTGTGGTGGTGGCATTGCGGGGTAGGGGTGGGGGGTGGGGAGCAGCATTAGGGAAGGAGACACCAAAGCCAGAGGAGGGAAGCCAGCAGGTGGGACTCAGTGCTGCTGGTGGACCTGAGATGGCGGGGACACACACACACACACACACACACACGCACACGACACAACAACGACGACACGGGACAGACATGCTGACCACATCCTCTGTCCTGGTCATGCCAGGCAGACACAGCCCTCCTCAGGAACGGTCTATGCGACCATCAAATCACACATCAGCACAAGCTGGTTCACCAAAGCTCCCGTACGGCATCTCCCCATGGAGGGTCATTTTCCGCCAAGGCTCCATGTACCATATAAATCGAGAAGGATTTACTTTACCTCATCAGAAAGAGAGACTGACCACAGTTCCTTGGAGGCCTGAGTACGCCAGAGGTCCTCACAATGCTGGACTCAGTGGACACTTACTTACAACCTAAGAGCATCTCCCAGGACTCCATCCTTTAACCCACCCCTCCCTCCCCTCCCCAGCTCCTCTGCCCGCTTCCCCTAGGGGAGGTAGGAATAGGCCACCTGTGGCTCATTCTTCTGAAGCAGAGCTGCCTATTTCAGGCCCTTGCAGTTCTTCTCATAAGGAGGCCGTTACCACAGCAACCAGGTATGGCTTCCACACAGGCCTGCCTCCGGGGACCCCACTCCCCAAGTTGTAAGGCATTATTGACTTACCTCATGCGCTTTCAGAATTACCCAAAATCAATCGGTGTCCCCAAGTCTCTCTCTCTCTCTCTCATCTCTCCGGCAGCCTTCGTACTGAACTGACAGCACAGTCACTTTCTGCTTGTTAATGTCTCAGCCTGATACATTTCCTTCCTCCCTATAAACAGCGGTCTCTGTGACCAAACCCACCCTGCCAGTTAGCCTTCCCAACAGGGCGTTTTAAATCTTAATTGTTACACTTGGCTTCATTTCACTCTCCATGTTTCTCACACAGTCATTTGGCGTTTCCGTCTGTTAATAATGTAAGCTGGTTTGGGGGAATTGCAGAAGGCTTGCTGGCTGGCTGGCAATGGCAACAGCTATGAGAAAAGGAATTGATGACTAAACTCTGTAATCCTGGAGAAAAAACGTTGAGGTGGGAGATGAAGAAAAGATGAAGCAGGAAGGACTAGAGTGATGGTGGAATTAGGTGAAAAGGGACTGGGTGTTGGCCAAGGAGGGGCCCCGACAAAGACGTAGACACTCTGCAGGTGCTTCCCAGAACAGCCACAGTTTTACGTCCCTCCTGGCTCAATATCCAAAGGACCTTCCCCCTGTAACTGTACCCTCAGGGTGACTTCATAACTACACTCACAGTCACTGATATGACTCTTCAGTGGGTATATGTCCCTTCCGCATCATGGCCTTGACCTCCTAGGTTGGCATCTCAGGCATATCCTTATCTCCCAGGACATGATGCTGCCTGCTTCCAATTAGGTACTGGTGTCTGCTGCATATTTAACTAGATGCTACAGTTTGCAAGCATCCTTCAAAGGTCTGTGTGCTAGAAGCTTGGCCCCCAGTATGATGGCATTAAGTTGGGGAACCCTTTAAGAAGCAGGGTCTGTCAGGGCTGAGTCTACTACAATCATTCTGCTCAACGGACACAGTATCAAACTGCCCTCCAAATTTATATCTCTATATTAATACAGCTCTCAGGCCTCATCAGAGAAGTTTCTTTGTGTGGGGGATAGCAGTTAACGCAGAAGCTCACAACCGACCAAAGTGTAGAGAAGAAATGTCAGGGGAGTGCTCATTCGTGAATGGGATCATCACAGAAGAGGGGTGGGAAGACTCTAAGAGCCAGAGGTTAGGGAAGACCAAAGCAGAACCATGTCTTCTGGATGAGTTCATGGCAGCTGTGGTTGCCTACACCAGACCAGCATGAGATCAAACCAGTCAACACTGGAGCCTGGAGGGGGAAGGGGTGCATAACCCACCCCAGTGAGGAGTCATCTAGACGGCTGATGACTTCCAAGGGAAGGAGACTCAGTTTTCTTCAGGGTATAGATTCTGATGTGTTGACTAAGACCAGGGAATGGCCCCACACAGGAGTGTGTACACAGCACATATTGGACTCAATACACAGTTGTTTGTTTAAAAAATTAAGGGGATTGGGGGCCAGGGCTTTAATCCTAGCATTAGGGAAGCAGAGGCAGTTGGGCCTATGTGAGTTCAAGGCCAGCCTGGTCTACAAAGTGAGTTCCAGGTCAGCCAGGAATACACAGTGAGACCCTGTCTAAAAAAGCCAAAGGAAAGAAAGATGGATGGATAGATAGATGAAAGGAAGGAAGGAAGGGAGGGAGGGAGGGAGGAAGGAAGGGATTTTAAAATAAAATTTTAAAAAAGGGGGGCCTGATGGGAGATGGCTAGGTGGCTGGACATGCCACCTCTAGAAGCAATTAACGTAGTACTCCTGGACTGCACCAGCTCCCTTCGTGATGCTGTCTACCACGCTGTAATCTGAAAGCCNTNGGCAGAGGCTGAACACAAAGGGTTGCACATCTTGTACTTTTGCCTCCAAAACTGTGAGCTAAGAACTGCTTTTCCATATATAAAGTACTTGGTGTCCCATCTTCTGTTATAGCAACAGAACACAGATTAAGAAACTGGATGAAAGGTTANTTTGAACCTCAGGTGGCAGCTTTGAAACAACGAGATAAAGAACACAGTGACACTGGGGGTGCCACTGAGCTCAGTAGGCAGTCACCACATTAACCCCGAGAACAGGGACAGAGCAGGGAAGAGACCAGCATGCATCACTCCAGCAATGTTTCCTTCAGTACTTGGTGTTCAGCTTTCTCAATAAGTCCCTTGCTTCTTCTATAACCTAATTCAGGCTTCCACTGCCTCCAAACACTCACTGCTGTTAAAATCTGTCATCTACTTTCCCAACTCTACATCTGGGATCCTATTCCCAAGAATCTTCTTGCCTGTAGGTCTGAGAAATTTCCTGATTATCTATTTATGTTACATAAATATACAAACACAGACTCATAAGAAATTCTAACACTGAAGTATATCTACCCGAAAAAGAAATAGGCCTTGCCCTGGGTCTATGTCCCTCTTCAGGGGGAACACCACACACAGCTTGGTATCACATACCTAGTACTTTTTTTTTACAATGAGTTTGTATGTGTATATAAAATAATTATGTTTCCTAATATAACAGTAAGAATTTAAACATCAATCTGATCACACTGTATATTCTTACTTTAAAATGTACAGCCTTGGGTAGGAAGATGCCTAGTTGGTAAAGTGCTTGCCAGACAAGCATGGTGACCTGAGTTCAGATCCCAGCTCCCAGGCACGGTGGAATGTGCTTGAAATCCCAGTGCTAGGGAGGTGGAGACACGCCACTCTCTGGGGCTTGCTGGCTATCTAGGCTAGCTGAATCAGTGAGCTCCAGGTGCAGTGACAGACCCTGTCACAGCTGAGGAAAATACCTAATATTAACCTGTGGCCTCCAGATGCCTACTCACAAGCACCTGTGTGCGCGCACACACACACACACAATCACACAAAATGTATGGTCTTGTCTTTTTCTTTTTGAGATGGGTCTCACTATGTAGATATGACTGTTCTAGAACTCACTATGTAGACCAGGCTGCCCTTGAACTCAGAGATCACCTGCTCCAGAGTGCTGGGATTAAAGGCCTATGTCACCATGGTATTTTCTAAGACAAATCAAGAAGTCCATGGTATTTCCTAAGATAAATCAAGGGTGTGCATTATGCATATTTTACATTTTGATATATTTTGTACATTTGTCAAATAAAAACACTTCACTCATTTTTGCTCCTGTGCGTTAAGACTGCTAATCTTCGCTTCCATATGTTCCTGTCATTGGTATTACTCCTGTTGTCAGTGTTTTGCCAAAGGGCATTGCATTGAGTGTGCACACCCACTGTGACTGTGAGACTGAACATCATGTACTTATCAGCCTCCTGTATTTTTCCAGGAATCACCTGTTTATAAACTTTCCCATTTTTCTAGCTTTTTTTTTTCTGATATGGGGGAATTCTTTACACAACAGTCTTTGTAGCAAGTGTGCCCTACACGCTTCTCTCCACCAGCCACTAGCCTGTCTTCACGGTGCAGCAGTTCCTAACCTGTGAAGTCTCCAGGTTCTGTTCCTAATGTGGAGTCTCCATATTACAGGAAAGGTTTCCTTAAGCCAAAAAAGACTACACATTTGACTCTACAAAACATATATAATGCATATGTGTACATATAATATACATATATTTACACTTTACATACTCTCTATACATCTACACACACCAGACACTTTCTGTGTGTGTTTGTAAGTGTAGTTTTTATTTCTTCACCTCCAAAAATCTACCTTATCTAGTTTCTTATTTTGACAGTGACTTTACACATTCCACTCTCCCTATATGTCACACAAGAATAAATTACCATGATGTGCTAATGAGACAGAAATACACCCCCCCCACACACACACACTAGATTACCCCAAATCTCACAATGGAAAATGCTGAAGACATAAAAATGATTATGAAATCCCAGCACTCGGGAGGTAGAGGCAGGTGGATCTCTGAGTTTGAGGCCAGCCTGATCTGCAGAACAAGTTCCAGGACAGCCAGGGCTGCACAGAGAAACCCTGTCTCAAAACACAAAACAAACAAAAAAAAGATGATGAAGAAATAAGAAGTGGAGCTGGAGAGAGTGCTTCCTGCTCCTACAGAAGATCCGATTTCAGCTCCCAGTACCCACGTCAGACAACTCACTACCACTTGTAACTCCAGCTTCAGGGGATGCAACACCCTTTTCTGGCCTCTGCAGGCACTGCACTCACATGCACAACCCCTCCCCCCACATATATACACAGATACAAAAATCTTTAAAAATATATCAGAGAGCATGGGGTTACTTATAAATATTAGAAAAACGTTTTAGTATTATTTTTAAATGTCAGCTTAAATCTACCATTCATATCAACCAGCAGAGTAAATGCTAGAAGGAAATAAAGCCCATAAGAGAGAAGACTCAGAAAAAGTAAGACAGATTCAACTGTGGNAAAAAAAGACTAAATGGACACGTTTTTCCAATAATGCATTTTAACTTTATTTATTTACTACTTATTTTANGGGTTTTAGGGATTAAACCCAGGGTCTTGTATATGGCTAAGCAAGCGTCTACCAATTCATTTTCCTCCCCTTTGGTTATTTGAGACAGAGTTTCTCTGTGTAGTACAAACTGTCCTGGAACTCACTCTGTAGACCAGGTTGGCCTCTAACTTAGAGATTTGCCTGCCTCTGCCTTCCCAAGTGCTGAGATTAAAAGCATGCACTGCCACCACCACCCGGCCTTCCAAATTCAATTTTTAAGATTTATTTTATTTGAATTATGCATATGTGTGTAGGTGGGTGGGTGTGTATACATGGGTGCTGGTGCCTGCAGAGGTCAGAAGAAGGTATCAGATACCCTGGAACTGCTGTTTAGGCAGTTGTGAGCCACCTGGAGTGTGTGCTGGGAGCTGAAGCAGAGCCCTCAGCAGGGGCAAGAAGTGCTCTTAACTACTTGGCATCTTTCCAGATCCAGGAAAAACCTTCAGAAAGTTAACAATGAGCTGGAGAAAGTAACTGGCAAAAACATGACAGACATCACGCTGTGACCGAATGCCTGACAGAAAACAGAAACAGCCTAAGGAAGTAAGGTCTCTCTTTGCACTCACGGCTTTGCAAGTTTCAGTCCACGACTGGGTTGGGGGGCGGGAGCGGGGTGTGTGCTCCTCTCATGAAGGAATCAGAGCAAGGGTGACAGGAAAGAGCCAGAGTGAGGCACACCTCACTGTAGTCCTCCAACCAGGCCCTCTTCCCACCTTCCCGTCGAAGTCTCCTCAATTCTGAATCCACCGGTGAATGAAGGCATTGGTTAAGTCTGAATCCTCATCTAGTCATCTGTGGCAACGCCCTCACAGAATGCCTGGAGTATGCTTTATGAACCTCGTAGGCATCCTTGGTCAGATCAAGTTGACATTCAAGATTAACCATCACATATAGTTCACTAAAACCCATGAAAATCAGCAGCAACAAGATGGGTACAAGACCTTAAACCAGTCCAAACAGGCATGTGAAAATGAAGATGTTCAGTCTCACACCTTGTGATCCCCGTGGTGGATTAAAACAGGATGCTCGCATACAGTGGGTATAAAATAACCCAGAGGCACATACCAGGCACCATGAAAAAGCTCACACCAGGTCTGGAGCAGCTAGCTCAGGGGTACTGCATGCGCTTCATGCTAGGCTCTGTGTTCAGGCCCTGTGACATACACAAAGCGTTCACACCCTTTGACCCAGTGATCCCACACTGTCAAATTTTCAGATATAACCCATAAACATGGGAAACATTCTTTGACCAAAGAAAGTCACCAAAGTGTTATTTATAATGCAAGAAACGGAAGGAATGAAAAAAAGAAGGGAAGGGGGAGGGAGGGAAAGAGACGGGGTGGAACAGAGGAGGACGGAGGGGAGAGAGAGAGGAAAAGCAAAGCAACCTAATTTTTAGTTCTAAATTTTTTTATTTTTCCAATTAATTGATTGATTATTGAGACAGAGTCTCACTATGTAGTCCTGGCTGGCCTAGAACTCACAGCGATCTACCTGCCTCTGCTTTCTGAGTGCTAGGATCAAAGGCGTGCGTCACCACACNTGCCTTCTTTTTTAACCTAATTTTTAGAAACAGACTAGTTAATTGATTGGGTGATCACACAACAGGATGTTNTGCATTATTTAAAACAACTGTAAGAGCACACCACACTGAAATACTCTTATGCTTGCTTACAAGTAGGAACATTGGAGATATTCACAGTTGACTCGGAGTGTGGGCAAGTCACTGTTTTTGCTAATGTCCAATTGCTAACTGTTGTATCGGAGCATAGCTCTGGACCAGGAAGTGAGGACAAGACTTCCCATTTTGCCTGCACCATCACCTGTCTGTCCGGCTGCCTGACCTTGCTGTGCNTCCACCCCCTCACATGTGAAGTAAAGGCCACAAAGCTAGCTACCCCGGGGGCTACTGTGAGCATTGAATGGGTGGAATAGTGCTTGCCAAGCACATGACAGCTTTGCCTGTTCCAGGGTGAGAACTCCAAAACATTACTTTTGTCGTTTANCACTTGAAAAATAAGACTGAAATGAGTTTTTTNNAAAAGGATAGCTTACGTGCAAGAGATCCTTTCCAATTCNGGAGTTTCAAATGAAAGCCNAGTGTGGCTCATTTTGCATTCTCCTCTGCCTTTAGGGGTTTCTGTCTAGATGGCATGTGACAGACAGTAACTCGCTTGGCAGTGGGAAGGTCCTAGAATGTGCAACCCAGCTACTCTAAAGAAGACCCATGTGACAGAGAGTATAGAGAATGGGACAAAAGGAGCCACCTGGATGAGAACTCCAGCAGAGGCTACAGAAATACACCCTTCACCTTTCCAGTCTGAAAGGGAGGATACATTTTGCAACTTACAATATGAACTTCCCGAATTATTGAGCTAAATCATCCCAATAAAAAGTTAAAAGTCGACCGAAAAGAAAATCAAAACCCAAGCTGCATTTCCAGAAAACAGAGTAGAAACTAAGAATAGAAATCCAGGCTCCTTTGTAAGATATATCNAAGTATTGACAGCCTTCTGCGGGGACCAGGGAGAGGGTCACAGAAGAAACCACACAACACGTAGCGTCCTAGAAAAGCCACAACCGTTGTCCGTCATTACTTTGAAATTCTGCCATCTGGGATTTCAGACCCCAGAGCAAAGTTTGGCCCAGATGTTGAGCACTGGGATAGTCTACCCCTCCACTAGATGCAAGGTCAGACTCCACATGCTGATGTCCTCTGAGGAGAAATGACTCTAGATCCTTCTGTGGACCAAGAACCTTAGNTAGAGGTTTTTCTCCACAGGACTTTAGACTTCTACCCCATCCAAAAGAATGCACCAAGCAGGCCTAGTCTCCTTACTTATGAGGAGCCCACTCTGCACTTCTAGTGACTGGCACCCAAGGAGAAGGCTTCTCAGAAGAATTTTATACAGTAAATTCAGCATGAATCATCCTGACTTTGCACGATGGAAAAAAAATGACTCACACAAGAAGACAGTTCCTCCCAAGATAGTATGAGTTTCAAACACATTTTTAGCCCCCAAAGCAGGCACATAGTGTTTGCTTCTGTAGTCCACNCGCACAACAGAAGAAGGCAGTGCTGGTGTGTAAGTGGCATCTTCCCCAAACAGAGCCATCTCCTAAGACTTTCCATCCCCATCTTAAATAATAACCAGCTTTGTACTTACTGCAAAGCCCTTGGCTTCTCTCGAGTCCTGGGAGCCACTAGCCTCAGTCAGTAAGCCCTCTGCACTATTCTGAGCCAGTTGCTGCCTGGGAGGAAAACCACATTCAGCGAGCACTTGGGCAAGGCCTGCTCAGGAAGCAGGCGGGCTCTGCTCCCCACGCCTCTCTCTCCCCTCCCCAACACANAGACTTACAAGTTCACATATATACGTGATGCAAAAGCAAATTTTTCTCTGAGTCCCATGTACTTAATTTAGACTTCTCCAAAATTAAAAATGTAAAGATGTCGGGTGGCTAGGAATAAAAGGGAACTTCAACCCACAAGGGGCACAAATACAAACACCCTGAGATATCTAACCAGAAGAAAAAGCCAGTCTGGCCTCAAGCTTCAGGGCCCCCCCAAGTGCGGCTAGCTGTAGTTTTAGGCTGAGAGAAAGTCAGGAACCAGGAAGCTCTTCAAAGCAGGCTGCTCCCAGGAGCCAACTGAAAGATCTCAGAGGCCTCTTAACCACTGGGCTTTCAGCAATTTGTTGTGATTTCTTTTTTCATCCTAAATAAATAGGTTCATACTTAATTTTTAACTCAGAAAGCTCCCAAATGATACACCCACCCTCATAAAACCTGACTTGCATGTCCCCTGCCACGACACAGACTCAGCAAACCCCTGTGACCACTAGCTGCTGCAACAGGAGCAATGACACTGTGTAGAAAACATGTGCAAGAAATTCTGTGATGGTAAACACCAAGAAAACAGCCTGGGAAAATGAGGCAGAATCCACTACAAATAAAATGCAAAAGCCAACGACAAGAAGGGACACGCATACATGTATAGCCTTGGGTTCAGTTGTCTGCTTGTATAATGCAGGCTATGAAATAATCACAAATAAGCACNTTATCACCTTGATGTGAANTGTCCTCCNTAGGCTCCTGTGGTGGCGATACTTTGGGATGGTGTGAGACTTTTAGGTCATGCAACCTGGACTGGAGTCACTGGAGGTAGGTCCTTGAAAGTTCTACTGGATTCTGGCTCCAGCTGGCGAGTTCTCTAACACTTGGTCTTTACCATACAGAGACGTAGCTATGAGCTCCTACTGCACCCACCTTTGATGAACTGAGACCCTCTCAAACTATGTGCTAAATCAAGGCCTCCTCCCTTACACCACTTCTATCAGGTGTTTTATCACAGACAAAATATACAAAGCTGTGTGAACAATGGGGATCAGGATAACCTTGGTTTTAAACAACAATAAATAAAATTATTAAAAGTCTAATTGGTCACACTACAGTGTGTCCAGATCATTCACCCTTATGCCACGGTCAGCAATGATACTTTACCCTCTATCTGCACTGAATGTGTTAGTCTGCTTTCGGTCCTGACAAAATACTCAGCAAAGTCAAATAAAAGAGGGAAGGTTTGCTTTGACTCAGGGCTTCAGAAGTGTCAATCAAGAGTTGCTTGGAGTCATTGTTTCTGGTCCTGTGTGGTATGTCAGACTGCATATGGCAGAGCCAAGCAGCTCACCTCATGGCAGCTGGGAAAACCAGAGAACCAGAAGGGTCAAAATGCATCCTACAACAGCAGGATCCCAGAGCCAGTGAGATAGCTCAGCAGGTAAAGGCGCTTGTCACCCAGCTTGACAGTTGGATTCCCAGAGCACACACAATGGTGGAAGGGAAGACCAAATCTACAGCATTGTCTTCTGATTTCCATCCCCTCCAACAGCATTAGCATGTGTACCCACCCACTCACACATACATACACACACACATACACACACTCAACACACAAATACACACACACATAAATACATATACACTCGAACACATAAAAACATACACAGACACACACATATATACACACCACTCACATACACATACATACACACTCACACAGATACANACATACGCATTCATACACACAAAAAATACATATAATNATAAATAATTTTTAAAAGAAAAGAAAGTGCTGTTAATGACCTAATTTTTCCAAGGAAGCTCACCTCCTATTTATTCCACTATCTACCAGAACCTCCTCAGTTATCAAAGCACAAATCAATTAATCCATCCACAAGATTAGAGCATCCACAACCCAATAAACTCCCAATAAACTTCTGGACTAGAGGTGAGGCTTTTGACATGTGAGCTTTTGAGGGTCATTTAAGATCCAAATAATAGTGGCTGGGGACACNGCTCAGTGGTAATTTGAAAGAAAATGGCCCCCAGAGGGAGTGGCACTATTAGGAGGTGTGGCTTTGTTGGAATAGGTATGGCCTTGGAGGAAGTGTGTCACTGTGGGGGTGGGCTTTGAGGTCTCATATATGCTCAAGCCACACCCAGTGTTTCAGACCACTTCCTATTGCTTTTGAATCAAGGTATAGGACTCTCAGCTCCTTCTCCAGCACCATGTCTGCCTGCATGCCACCATGTCGCACAATGATGATAATGGACTAAACCTATGAAAATGTTAGCCACCCCAATTAAGTGTTTTTCCTTTATAAACNTTGCCATGGTCATGGCAATAGAAACCCTAAGACAGAAGTTGGTACCAGGGACTAGGGTATTACTGTGATAGGCCTGACCATGCTTTTGTTTGAAGNAATATGGACCTTGGGACTGTGGATTAGAAAGGTGGTTGAACACTTAAGTGCTGCTTAATGGGACATACTAGTTGGAACATGGAAAACAGTGGTGCTGAGTGTGATTTGAACTGTAGATGCCCGGATCAACATGTTTCAGAGGAAAGAATTTTAGTATGTTACCTAGACATCATTCTTGTGACATTTTGGTGAAGAATGTGGCTGCTTTTTGCCCTTGTCTGAAGAGTCTGCCTGAGGCTAAAGTGAAGAGTTTTGGATTAATTCCATTGGCAGAGGAAATCTCAAAAAAGCCAAGTAGAGACTCTGTGTGTGGTTATTAGTGGTAACTCTAATGAATGGAGTTCAGNGGAGTGGAGCTAAGTCTTGTGTTCCAGGAAATGAACAGATTAAGAAATGAAGTAAAGGGACTGGTGACCTCAGGGCAGAATCCACCCACTTAATTTTCAACTTGTGANAAGCATTTAAAGAAAACCTCAGAGCCAGGTGTGGTGGTGCAGGCCTTTAATTCCAGCACTGGGAAGGCAGAGGCTGGTGGATCTCTGAGTTTGAAGTGAGCCTGGACTACAGAGCAGATTGTAGAACAGTCAAGCCTAGGCAGTGAAGGAAACTATTGAAAACAGAAAGCTGGTTAAGATGTAATTGAACAAGCGGGCCATGTTCCAGCCCCTGTAAGCAGCAGAACTTGGCAGCTTTAGCCACATGGTTCTGGCTTCAAGGATAGAAGAAAGGGGCTATGGAACCTTCCTCCATGACTATGGAAAGCCACTGAGGCCACATGTCAGGGGTGTCCCTGAATGAAGGCCTACAGAGGCCACTGTGTGATGCTGTGTAGTTGAAGCCTGGATTGCCTTGGAGACCCCAAGATGTTCGAGATGTCAGAGGCATTGGATACCTGCNGAGGAAAGCTGCTAACAGGGAGTGGAACCAGACCAAGAGAAGGAAGTGTGTTGCATTCAACAAAGCTGAATGGAGTTGGAGATNTGAAGAGCACTTTGACATCAGACATGGAGATGCAGAATTTGGAGTTTGTCCAACTGGTTTTTGGTCTTCCTTGGTCCAGTATTTCCTCACTATGCTCCCTTTCATATATTTTGGAATGGTAAGGTATATCCTATGCCATCATTTGTTGGAAATATGTGATNTACTTTTTTATTTTGATTTTACAGGGGATTACAGTTAAGAGATTGCATTAATCTCAGAAGAGACTTTGAACTTTAGACTTTTAAATGAGTTTGAAACTGTTATAGACTATGAGGACTTTTGGAGTTGNACTGAATGCATTTTTACATTATAATTTGGCTGCAAGTTTTAGGGGTCANGGAGCNGAATATGGTAGTTTGAAAGAAAATGGCCCCCAAAGAGAGTGGCACAAGTAGAAAGNGTGGCTTTGTTGGAGTAGGTGTGGCCTTGTTAGAGGAAGTGTGTCACTGTGGAGGTGGGCTTTGAAGTCTC
Organism: Neotoma lepida; assembly: GCA_001675575.1. Taxonomy (NCBI): domain Eukaryota; kingdom Metazoa; phylum Chordata; class Mammalia; order Rodentia; family Cricetidae; genus Neotoma; species Neotoma lepida. The sequence continues at coordinate 821,447 of LZPO01107898.1, forward strand.
ATATATACTCAAGCCACACTCAGTGTTTCAGACCACTTCCTGTTGCCTGGGAGTCTAGATGTGAGATTCTCAGCTCCTTCTCCAGCACCATGTCNGCCTGCATGCCATGTCCACTATGATAATGGATTAAACCTCTGAAAATGTAAACCACCCAAATCAAATGTTTTTCCTGTACAAGAGCTGCCATAGTCATAGTGTCTCTTCACAGCAATAGAAACCCTAATTAAGACACCAGGCATTCATAAGGCCCTAAGTCCAATCCTTAGTACCCNAAAACAAATCCAAACAGCAATACAGACTCTTTAACAGAATAAGAGCAAATTAAATCTAGCAGCATATACAAATGATGCTATGCCATGACCAAAGGAGATTTATACCAGCAATTTTAGATTGATATCACAAATGAGAACCAGACAACATAATTTACATTAAAAGAATAAAAGAGAAAACCCACACAACCATTTCAACAAATGTAGAAAAAACACTTGACAAAACCCAATACACTTTTATGATTAAAAAAAAATTTAACCACTAGGAATAAAATGGAATTTCCTCAGCACAACAAAAGGCAACTACAAAATGCCCACAACTAACGTTGTGTGTAATGTGAAAGTCTGAACTCGTTCTCTCAAGGCCAGAAACAAGACCAAATTTCTCTGCTCTCCTGATGTTTATTCAACACTGTCCAGGAGACTTTAGTCAGGGCATTTAGGCAAGAGAAGGAAAGAGAGGGCACCAAAAGGATTAGAAAGATAAAACCATCTCTAGTAACATAATGGGACCTTTTGAGATATAGAAGGGGATATCTTCATTTAGAAGGGGATATCTACAGCTCAAAGGCTAATGCAGGACCCAGCAAGTTCACAAAAAAACAAGATCAAGGCACAAAATCCATTGTGTTTCTATATGCTTGCAGGAGTAACTCCTAACACACCCAGAAAACAATTCCATTTTCAGCAACAGCTCCACGGTAAAGTGCTTACCTCGAAAGCATGAAGACTTGAGTCTCATCCCCAGAGCCAACGTACAAATCTCAGGCCTGCTGGCTAGTGCTTGTAATTCCAGCACTAGAGAGGCAGAGACGGGAGGATCCCTGCGGCTTGCTGGCCAGCTAGTCCAGCATAACTGGTGAACTCTGAACTAATGAGAGACCCTGTCTCAGAAGAGGTGAACCATGCTCCTGGGGATAAAACCCAAAGTTGTCCTCTGGCTTCCACATTCATGTGTATACACCATACACAAACGTGCACTCACTCACACATCAACATTCACACATACATACATATTCACGCATTTAAAAAATGCTAAAGTGTTTACAAATAAATAAGCTGAAGATGTGTTCACTGCTAACTGCAAAGCATCATTGAAAAACCTGAAAGGGTGGACCAGCAAGACGACTCAGCATTCAGGGTTATAAGGCTTGCCTCGTCACCTGAGTTCAATTTCCCAGAACTCATCTGGTAAAAGGAGAGAACCAGTTCCCACAGGTTATCCTCTGGTGTGCATGTGCCTACACACATATACATACTCACATAAAATAAATAAATGTTTTTAAAATTAAAGTTGAAAAAGTAAGGTAAATTGACAGACATTGTGTGTGTTATGAGGCAAGAGGACCTCTGTGAGGTCCAGGCCAGCCTGGTCTACATATCAAATTCCAGGATAGCCAGGGCTACATAAAGAGACCCTGTTTATTTGTTTGTTTTTAAAAATCCAGTTATGAGCTCTCTGATGGAGGTCACTGGATAGGTCTAAATCTGGGTCCTCCTGGGCTTCTGAGATGGATTCCTGACCACCTCCCAAGGATGGGACAGCTCACACAGCAATTCAGCGGCACACAGAGCTTGGGAGGCACATAAAGGCTGAAGACGCTTGCTTTGGAAATGTCCCTGAAGACAGGAGCCTCAGATATGCTCTGAGGGATGAACTTTTTTTAAAAAATTATTTATTTTACTTTTATATGTGCATGGGTGTTTTGCCTGCCAAGTGTGTCTGTGTGTGTAGTACCCACAGAGACCAGATGGGGGCAACAGACCCTCCAGTCCTGGAGTTACAGACCGTGGTAAGCTGCCATACACAACACAGAAATGGAACTGTTCCACTACCAGCAGTGTAACTAAAGCCTGTCTGTGTGGACAGTACACAATTCCTGCACAGACCTGCTCTGTACTGCATCACAGGGCACCAGCCAGAAATCTCACTCTCATAAAAAAAAGAAAGATTTTAAAGTATGAATTACTTGACAAGTGAATTATATCTTAATTTAGAAGATAATATTAGAAGTAGTTTATGATATAGAACAATGACTATATATTTTTGGAAAATACATATCATAAATGATAAAAACCCACATTTATATTTATTAAGAATGATTTTCACTGACTAGTAAGATGACAGAAAATTTTAAGTTTCTTGATGTTTTTTAAATTTTTCTACACTACAGTAAATATTTGAAAATTTGGGGGGGTCAGTATAAAATAACATTTATTTACATAATTTTTATCTACAGAACATAACTGCTTGCTTGCTTTTTATTTTTCCTTTAGTTCTTTGAGACAGGGTTTCTCTATTTAGCCCTGACTGTCCTGGAACTCGCTCTGTAGACTGGGCTGGCCTCACAGAGATCTGCCTGCCTCTGCTTCCTGTATGCTAGGATTAAAGGCATGGGCCATCATGTCTGACAACTGCTTTCTTTAGAACAAGAAAATTTACAAATGACAAATATCGCTTCTTTTGTCAAAAACTTCTTCAAGCAAGGAAGCATGCATGATCATTCACATTTAAAATAATATAGTGGTAAACAGTGGGTATTAATATTTTTATCTGTCTCTTAATCAACAATTAGACTTCTGAACCACAATACTGGCCACCTGCTAAGATGTAAGTGTTCAGGAGGACCGACAATTTTGTAACAGTAAAAACTATACTTGAAGCATGCTGTTGTGCCCATGTATCCNACAGCATCAGACACTATTTGTATAGTTCCACAGCTTACACTGCAGAAAGCAAGCTCAGCCAGANTGAGAAAGGCTTTCTTAATTGTAGCACTAGTTGATTTCCTCTGCAAGCACTGCAATCATGTTCTGGATTCCTGAGCAACAGAGTGAGGAGACTGATTACAATGCCACTCAGAGGCATTCATGAGCACGGAGGCTGGAGAGTGCCCAGGAGGCCAAGCCCAGATGCGCCCTGCAGCTGGAGGAACCTCCATCTGACCTATGTTCACGTCTCAATGAGAAACCTGCCCAGCTCTCCAAAGAACAAGAATTCCCTAGATCCTTGCCTAAACCAAACCTTAAAAATGCTCTGTTTTGCTGCTGAAAAAATAAATTTATCAACCCTAAAAATAACTAGGACAAACTTAAGAAATGGAAGTGATTCTGAATGAGTGTCAAACAGATGTTGGACTAATTTTACAAACACAGAAAAAGTGTCCCGGAGACTTATTTGTGACAGCAGAGGGGAATCTGAGGATACTGGATGGCAGGGCACACTCCGGGTAGGGGAGCAGTTGCTAGGTTTCATCTAGTCAGTAATGGATCCAGGGTTTATTAACAGATGATGGTGAGCAGATCACAATGGCCACCCTAATATACTAAATGAAATCTGGAAACTGANAGAGTATAGAATGACATTTGTTAGCCAACATTCTGTTACCATAACAAAATACCCAAGATAATCAACTTAAAGGAGAGGAAGGTTGACCTTTGGAGGCTTCAGCCCATGGTAAGTGGGCCCACGGCTTCCCAGCTTGTGGCAAGGCAGCGAGGCATGGTAAGACCTTACAATGGGACACTGCTACTCCNGTCACTGCCAAAATGCAAAATGGAGAAAGAGTAGGAACTAGGACTTCCCTATGCTTCTCTANGGCATGCCCAACAACTGGAAGACTTCCCAGTGGGTCCTACCTCTGGGTTTCCCTTTTCCTAACAGTGTTACTCTCACAGCCTTCAACACAAGAGACTTNAGGGGACATTTAAAGATCCAATTATAGCAATACTGCTCTTTGTGATATCTGTAACGTCTACCTACAAACACTTGTTGTACTAAGAGAAACTTGACTTCTACGTGAACCAAAACATCTCTTCAGATCACATTAATTTCATTCTAAAGCATCACATTTCATGGTACAAAATTACATAGAGAGAACTAATTACAGGGGAAAACGCCCCACACTGGGCAAGGGACGTCTCAAGAGCTAGGAGACGGGGTTCATCATGCAAGCAAAGCTCTCTTTATAAATACACGACTAGGAACAAGAAGTATGTCTACTGACAAGTCACAATATGTTGGGAGGTCTGCATTTTTTAAAAGCACCACTGTAATGTTAGGTGAATTTACCCATTGAGGTCATGTAGCCCTACCTTCAAAGGTCATATGGGGACCTCCCACCCAGCAGGGGCCACTCTCTGCTCCTGATACTCCACACCTGCTACCTACACTAAGCTCACGTCCCAGGCTACATAGATTTGTGGGTTTGTTTGTTTTTAAATTAGCCAGGAATAGGAGATCAGCTACTTTTTTGGATTCTAAAACAGATGTTGAACTAATTTGGGGAGAATGCCAACTAGAATGGCTCAGCCNCAGTCATGTGACCTTCCATCACACTTCCTGACTTTTAGATCCAGGATCTGTGATGCCTTCCTCTGCCCTCCTGCTGTTTTTCTTACCAAGTCCCATTACTATACTCACCCTGAGGCTGGCTTGTGCCTCTGGCCCCTCCCTCTTTCCTGGTTCTTCTCCTCTCCTNCTGGCCCCACATACCTCCTTGATGACTCCAACTCGAAGATCACCTCCTTCTACAAATACGGCCTCATTTTCGACCCACTAACCCTTTTTATTTGTTTAATTTACTTTTATTTTTATTTGGGTCTCCAGATAAAAATGAAAGGTCAATCCTCCTCAAAGTTCTCTTATCTCAGGGGAAAAAAACATCCACTTGCTGTCACAGGTCAATCACTATTTCAAAGTTAGCCCTATCATCAGGAAAGACAATAGTCTCACCTCAGGTTCTCTGGCTCCTGACACCTCATGTCTTGATTGATTCTGAATTACCTGTGCTTATCCATCGGCTGGTCAGTCAGTTGTCTCCAACTTAGCAACCCCCTGTCTCAGCCTCTTGAGTGTTGGGATTACAGATGTGATTTAGGGTGGTGGGTGGGAGGATTGGAGGAAGGAGAGGGAATGACCTTAACACTGTCCCTCTCAATCTGTGACAGCTGTGCTTGTACCTTTGCTTCCACCTGTCAATGTGCAAAAAGGGACTTCAGAAACCACAGAAAGGAACAGAGCCGGACAAGGATACAGGCAGTAATTAACTAAACAGTGAGATTTTAAAAACAGTCTTGGAGATTAATAGAAGTACAGGCTGATTCAAAAGGATTAACCAGAGATTACCTCTCAAAAATCTAATCAAGGAAGGAAAAAAAAAAAAAACCAAATTAGAAACAAGAAAGAAGGCATAATTATATACATGGATTTTAAACCAAGCAAAACTGATCATTTTCTATAAAAACATAGATTACCAAAATTAACTCAAGAAGAAACAGTCCACCAGAAAAAAGGCAAAGGATATAAAAACAAAAAAGTACAAACGGTTACCAAGTATACAGAGACATNCTTACCCAGTAGCCAACAAGCTTGAGCTAAGCAAAATACACTTTAAAGTCTATAGTATGGGTTAGTATTTTAAAAAAAAACATAGCAATGTTAACAAAAATGGGAACTAAGCCAGGCACACCTATAAACCTAGCACTCAGAAGGCTAAGGCATGAGGGTCCCCGTGAATTTGAGTCATCTTGGGCTGCATACAGAGTTCCAGACCAGCTTGGGCTACAAAGTAAGATCCTGTTTCAAAAAAAATAAATAAAAGAGAGAGCGAGAGAGACATCAGGCACTCTGATGAGCTCATCTGTGTAGACTTGGGGGTCAGTCAGAATGAGAGTAGGAAAGGAGATGTTTCATATTTTACTGTTTCTATGTTTGACTTGTTAAAAATTTTATTATTTTTATTTATTTTAAAGATTTATTCATGTTAAATTTATACACACTGTGGTGGTTTGAAAGAAAATGGCCCCCAGAGGGAGTGGCACTATTAGGAGATGTGGCTTTGCTGGAGTAGGTATGGCTTTGTTGGAGGAAGTATGTCACTGTGGGGGGTGGACTTTGAGGTCTCCTATGCTCAAGCTACGTCCAGTGAGATAGTGCACTTTCTGTTGCCTATGGATCAAGATGTAGAACTCTCAGCTCCTTCTCCAGCACCATGTCTGCCTACATGCCGCCATGTCCTACCATGATGATAATGGACTAAACCTCTGAAACTGTAAGCCACTCAATTAAATGTTTTCTTTTATAAGAGCTGCCGTAGTCATGGTATCTCTTCACAGCAACAGAATCTCTCTCTCTCTCTCTCTCTCTCTCTCTCTCTCTCTCTCTCTCTCTCTC
>LZPO01107898.1:828445-842984 GCA_001675575.1 Neotoma lepida
AGCACGCCCAGCACTTTGCAAACCTACTCAGTGTTTGTTGAAAAAAAGAAAGAAAAGGAGACCAAAATCATTGCTCTATATGTTAGAAAATGTTGTATGATCAGTAATAGGAAAAACTTCCAAAAGATTCTTAAGAGAAAAAAGTCTCAGGGCTGGAGAGATGCTCAGCGATTAAGAGTATATACTACTCTTCCAAAGGACCCAGGTTCAGTTCCCAGCACACATACCAGGAGGTTCATAACACCTCTAANGGGGTCCATTGCCTTCAGCTTCTGTGAGTAGCTGAATTTACCCCCACAGAGACACATATACACACATATAATTAAAAACAACAAAACCCTGTCCCTCGTAGCCTTGCTGGCGAGGGATCCTGAGTGATGACTGATGAAGCCGTTGACTACTAGAGGGCAGCTAAGGATCTAAGGATCCGAAAGGGCTCATCTCCAAGAGTCTACCTGGCACAGACGGCCTGGGTGGGGCTAACTGAAAACCTAAAGAGAACAAACTCACAAGCCATGATCCTAAATGCTGACCTTGAAAGACCAAAATCCCAGAAATCCCAAATCTCAACTTCCTGTTTATAGGTTCAGGATGTGAGCTCTCAGCTGCTGCTCCAGCCAACAATGCCTGCTGCTTATGTCCCTGCTAAGAGGGACTCCAGCCCTCTGGAACCATAAGCCAAATAGAGCCCTTCCTTCTATAACCTGCTTTGGTCATGGCTTTTAACCACAGCAACAGAAAGTAGCTAATACACTCAGCTATATAGTGAGACTCTGTCTTAATAATTAAAATACGAATAAATAAATAATAAGTGGTATGATGTGAATTTCTGTTCAAAAGAAACAAGTGAAACAAATCTGTTCACACATATTTCACATATTTAGGTGTAAAGTTTAATTCACTTGAATCTTGTTATACTCTTTAAGTGTTTTTCATTATGCTCAAGAATTTCATACATCTGCCAGGTGGTGGTGGCACACACCTTTAATCTCAGCACTCAGGAGGCTGAGGCCGGTGTGGATCTCTGTGAGTTCAAAGCCAGTCTGGTCTATAAAGTGTGTTTAGGACAGCCAGAGCTGTTTCACAGAGAAATCCTGTCTTGGGGGAAAAAAAGACTTTCATACATCTATACATTGAAATACGATCACATGTAATCCCCATTTCCCCTATATCCCACTCCAAGCACACTCTCTCTCAATTTTATGTCTCTCTTGGAAAGAGAGACACTGCTATTGTGTCTACACTCTTTTTTTGTGTGTCTATTTGGTTTTCTTTATGTATATGGGTATTTTGCCTCTGTGTGTGTGTGTGTGTGTGTGTGTGTGTATACCATGTACAGAAGCCAGAAGACCAGTGTCAGAACTGGAATTACAGACAGTTGTGAGCAGTCCATTGTGGTTACTGGGAACCGAACCCAAGTCCTCTGCAATAGCAGGAAGTGCTTTTAATCATTGAATGATCTACACTCTGAATATCACCATTATGTTTGAAGTTTAAAGTCACATTACAAATATTAGTCATTTGTCTACAGCCGAGCTAAAATGATGTGGTCACATTATTTGTTCACTGGCATTTACATATGAATTTNTGTTCATGTTTGTTAAAATTCATTGTTTTCAACTCTTAACTTTGCAGTACTACATCAGTTCAGAAAGACTACAATGTGGCTGGGCACCGTGACACATGCCTTTAATCCCAGCACTCCAGAGGCAGAGGCAGGCAGATCTCTGTGAGTTTGAGGCCAGCCTTGTCTACAAAGAGAATTCCAGGACAGCCAGGACTGTTACNCAGAGAAACTCTGTCTTGAAAAAACAAACAAAAAAGAAAGAAACACATCAATGTGGTTTGATAATGTATAAAAGTCACATTGAGAGTAATAAAATTACAATTCTTACCATGTGTAAGATCACTATTGACTAGAACTCAAATGTGTACCAGAAAGGTTGTTGGTTGTCAATTTGACTGCATCTAGAATCAACTAAAATACAAACCACTGGATACTCCAGTGAGACGTTTTCTTGATCAGATTATCTGAAACAGGAAGACCCACCCTAAGAGCGGTTGGTACCTTCTGATGGCCACCCTGATAAAAGGTCATGGAAGAAGGAAGCTCTTGCTTTTTGCCTGCCTGCCCTCACTCTCGGGGCAAGTTCATCTCTCCTGATGCTGCATCATTCCTTTGTTGCTTTTAGAACCAGCTTCTTCAGGATTCCAAAGTAGACTGGAGACCAGCAGTTCTCAGGAGTCTTCCACACCTTCAGTGGCAGAATGGTACTACTGAGACAGCCACTTCATGGACTGAGCAACTACCAGATTCTCTGCCTCCCCAGTATGAGACAGCCATTGTTAGATTACCCAGACCACATCCTGTAAGCCAACCTAATAAATCCCTTGAACACACGCACACACACACACACACACACACACACACACACACACACACACTCATTTTATCAGTTATGTTTCTAAAACAGGGGTACATCTCCGTGTATTTCCAAGTGACACACCAAAGTACTGGAAGCCACTAAGTGAGACAGACACCTGTAGGTGAAAACGCTTATGCTAACATACATTTAAAACGTTTTTTTCCTTGTTTCACCTGAACCTCTCNGAGAAGAGTGAACATGCCCAGAGGCATTTTTTATCATCTCTACGATAGAAGTGAAAAATGCTCTGAAGTGTTCTTTTCTACCATTTTAATCTTTTAACATGTCACTGACCTAAGCATGTGTCTGCCATCTTGTGTGCTTGAACTATGACCTTAAAATGAGCATGCAATTGTGTCTATCTTACACTGAGTATGTGCAGGCATGTTCCTGCCCCTAACCTGCTTTCCTAAATGAACATGAATAGGTTCCTTCAGGAAAGTCCCCACATGTCCTTTGCTTGAGAGCATCGCTTTGGAAATAACTCCTGCGCTCTCCCTTGCCACTGAAGGCAATACATTTTCTTCACTTTTATGTCTTGGCCATGTTTGTTTCTGGCTTTTGTGGTATGATAGTAAATACTGAAAAATTGGGGCTTCCAGGTAAGAGGGCAGCCTAAAAACTGCCTCCTTGTGACATGCTGTAAAAGAATCAGAATGAGAAAAAAGCAAGTCTGTTCCAAAGAAAGGCAGAAGGGGAGAGCCTGGGAACTGGGTGATAATGATGGGACAACAGATGAGTGCCTAGAAGAAGCCAAGCCCAGTACAGCTCCAGCCACACAGTTCCCTGTGGGGAAGGGAAGCAGAGACCTCATCCACCAAGTCAGGAGGCCCTGGTCAGAAGAGATGGGCATTTCTGACCTTGGCACAAACCCACAGTGCTCACAAGCCTCAAACCCAATTGCAGGTTTTGGTGAAAGAGTGATTCTCTAAAGACAGATTCAAGCCAAATTAACAGATCCTCCTGGAAACAGCAGGGCTGGGCCACAGGTCGGATCTTGTGCAGGAAAGAGTTTAGTGATGTCAATACAATTTACTGAGACTGGAAAAACAGGTTTGTGGTCATATGCAGTGGTTAGCTATTGCTGTGTAACAAATTGCTCACAACTTTTGACAGCTTAAAACAAAATATACATTATCTCATAGTTTCTGTGGGTCAGAATCCTAGGAGAGGCTTTGCTGACTGAATCAAGTTCAGGGTTTTCTGTGATGTCATGTCATACTCAGGGGCCTCATCTGAAGCTGGAGGATCAATCCAAGTTCCCATGTCCATAGGTAGTACCGGCTACTGGGAGATCTTAGTCCCAGATGTGGCAGTTGGCTTTAATGTCAACTTGCTATAAATTAGAATCACCTGAATAAGGATCTTCAACTAAAGAATTGTCCTTTTTGCCTTAATTACTGTTGGGAGACCCACCTAAGTGTGGGCAGTACCTTCTGGTGGCAGCCCAGTTCAAGAAGGGCCGAAGAGGAAAATGACTGTCTTTTGCTCACTTCATCTTCCGTCAATGACAGAAGAGCCAGGCTTGTACTATTGGCTGAGGACCAGTGGCTCTCCAGAAGCCCTCCAGGTTTTTAGCTGCCAGACTGGGACTGCTGAGGTACCCAGGTCCATGGACTAAGCCATTACTAGGCTCTTAGCTTCTCCAGCAAGAAACAGCCACTGTGGGAACTCTGACTGCTGAGGTACCTCACCCAGGGACTGAGCAATTACTGGGTTCTTAGCCTTTCAAGTGAAGTGGCTGTTGCTACTATTTCAGAGGAAGCTGATTTAAAAAATTGTGTGTGTGTGTGTGTGTGTGTGTGTGTGCACATGCATGTGAGTGTGTGTGCACACTGTCGCTTCTGTTCCTCTGGAGAACCCTGACTAATGCAGCAGCCAGGAAAACCCCCCTATGGGGTTGCTAAGATGGCATCTNTCTTCCTGACTGGCACTTTACTTCCCAAAGACAAAGATCTAGAAGAGCAGAGAAAGCCGCAATGACACAATGGCCGAGTGCCTAATGCTTCTTCTACTACTTTTTATTTTCTTTTAGATTTGTTTACTTTTATTTTCTGTGTATGGGTATTTTGCCTGCATGCATGTAAGTGCACTAGGTGACCTTCTAAATCTATTGAAGTTTGCTCTAACAACATGCTCGGTATAAAAGTAGCACCTCTCTGCTATGCATGACTGCAACAAAATCTGGCCAGCAAGACATGAGCATCAAACTATGACAACTCACGGAAGTGAAGATGCTGATACCAGCAGTTCCCATCTTAGCAGTTACAATGGTGACAAGTGGCATCAACAGCTGTCTAAAGGAGCCGTCTTTGAAATATCACATCTTACTAGCCACATAATATTAAACATATAGAAATCATGGAGAAGTTTTTATTTAAGAAATTTAATGAATAAAATGATTAAGCTAGCAACATTGTAGTTAAAAATCAATAAAATAACTATTAAGATCTAACGCTTTTGTTTTTTTTTTCCTTTTGTGTGGTCACATCTAATTATTTTTAGAAACAATATTCAGTCTTACATTTATTTGTGGGAGACATAAGAGGGTACATTTATGCCACTGTGCAAGTGTAGAGGTAGAGGAATTAGTTCTCCTCCATCANGTGAGTCTGGGAGTCAAAACCAGATCAGGTGGTCAGGCTTGGTGGCAGGTCCCTGTAACCACTGCACCATCTCTCTCGCCTCACATTAAATTCTTAACAAACTACTAGGAGTTACATATGATGTTTACCCCTCTGGGCTATTGANATCCAAGAGGTTAGCAATCTGCTGAAGGCCACACAGCTCGCACATAGAAAACCTGCGATAACAGGCTCTTAGGTAAGTAAGATCCATGCTTTTTCTTTCTCCCCAGGCTCTCTTGATGATAATGTGTGAGATGCTAACTAAAGTTGATTATTAACTATGTCAACAGCTTACTAGACTTGACCCAGGGNGCTCCAATATCACACCCACGATGCTTCATTTCTCCACAGTGCTGATTACAGCCTGAGGTTATAGTTCAGTGAGAGCACGTTCTCCCTCTTATCTGTCTGGTTCTCCAGCACACTTCAGTACCTAGAACACTACCTATNGTGGGGCAGGTATCAGTTAATAGTTGTTGAATTAAATAGATAGAAATATCAAAAGGGGAAAAAGCATTGAAACAAATGTTCATATAAACGTCACAGTCTAAAAGAAAGAAGCTGACAAGCTCAAGATGGAACTTAAGAAATAAGCAAATGTGGCCGGGCATAGTGGTGCACTGCTGTGGGATGGTCTTTCTGTATGCTGTGAAGATACGGGGCTACCATTGGTTAATAAAGAAGCTGCTCTAGCCTATGGCAAGGCAGGTTATAGCCAGGTGGGAAATCCAAACAAAGAGACAGGGAGAAGAAAGGTAGAGTCAGGGAAGACGCTGCAGGCTGCCAGGGGAGTAAGATGTAATGGAACACAGGTAAAGCCATGAGACACGTGGCAATACATAGGTTAGTAGCAATGGGTTAATTTAAGACGTAATAGCTAGCTAGCAATAAGCCTGAGCCATAGACCAAACAGTTTGTAATTAATATAAGCCTCTGTGTGTTTATTTGGGACGGAGCAGCTCGGGACACAAAAAAACTTCCGGCTACATTTGGCACCCAGGGTTTGGCAAGAATTTCCACATAAAACCTGAGATCTTAAAAAAAGTTCTAAAACGGAGCCAAGAGCAGCTTCCTAGTTCATGTCTCTCATTGTAGGTCACGGTACAGAACNNCATCCCCTGGCCAAGGCAGGCCTCAGCCAAACATGGAGGANTCACGAGGTCTTCCCNAGGCCTTTCACTGCCATGATACAAAGAGGCTTCTCCCAGCCACTGCCTGCAGGCTTGAGAGCACAGCTGCGTGCTGCATGGCAGGTTCCCGCAGCCTCTTACAATGCACCCCTTAATCCCAGCACTCCTGAAGCAGAAACAAGCAGATCTCTGTGAATTGACAAACAGACAAGTCACAGAAAATACAAATGGCTCTTAACATGTACAATCTTCAACTTACTTTTAATATAGGACATCAAATTATCACATTGTTCTACCCAGCAGATGGCAAAGAGGCCAACAGTTGNCTACATCATGATCCAGGCTGGTGAAGGTGTGAGGAAGCTCACTTCTCTTTCTCACTAGCAGTGTGTATGGCAAGATGGCCTATGCTAGGCTTCAGNCATTATCTGTGAAGTGTGCAGCGCCTCCACCCCTGACACTGCAATCCTACTCATCGACTCACTCTTCCCAGGAATGTGAATGAAGAGCTCACAAACAGGACAGAAGGTGAACTTCTTTTCCTGTGTTGTCTCTTGAACATGCAGAATTTACAAACTATAGTTTTATGGTACATGTCTTGCAATTTTTATAAAAGAACTTAAAAAAAAAACCCACCAGCATGAAACAGGGTCTCACCATGTAGCCCAGGCTGGTCTTGAACCTGTGAGTCTCCTGTTTCAGTCTCCAGAGTATCTGGGATTATAAACCTGTGCCCACAGCACCTGGCAAATAAAAGCATTTCTCTGCCCTCCCTTTTGTCCCTACAACACAAAGGAGGTTAGTCANTCACTATGAGGTGGAGAATGGCCTCCAGTCTAACAACAGATCAGATCTCTAAGGACAAGATGAAATAGATAGACTAGGGGTCACTTCCCTAGATCCTGAGTAGGTTACAGATTTCTTTAAACAAGTGACAGGCAAGAAACATTGTGCTCTGTGTCCCCTAACACCCACTGGAAAAAAAAAAGTCAAAACAGAATAACTAGGTGTGGTGGTCTGAATAAGAATGATCCCCCTTGGCTCATATATTTCAGTGTGTAGTCATCAGAGAGTGGTACTACTTGAGAAGGATTAGGAGGTGAAGCCTTGCTGGAGTAGGTGTGGTCTTGTTGGAGGAAGTGTGTCACTGGGAGTGGGCTTTGAGATTTCAAAAGCCCAAGTCAGGCCCTGTGTCAGTCTCTCAGCCTTCACATCAGGATGTAGAACTCTCAGCCAGTTCTCCAGCACCATACTTGCCTGCCACCATGCTCCCTACCATGATGATAATGGACTAAACCTCAGAAACTGTAAGCAAGCTCCCAAGGAAATGCTTTCTTTTGTAAGAGCTGCCTTGGTCATGGTGTCTCTTCACAGCAATAGAACACTGACTAAGACACTAAGGGTGGGGAGATGACTCCTTTAGTAAAGTGCTTGNCCCATGAGGACCCTACTTCAGTCACCAGCAGGCACATAAGAGCCAGGGATAACCTCAAACATTTGTAACCCCAGTGCTTGGGGGTGAGGTGCAGGTGAGACATATTGACCCCTGTTGCCCAGTCTTGCTGAATTGGTGAGTTCCAGATTCAATAAGAGATCNTGTCTCAAAAGATAAGGAGCAGGGGCTGGAAAGAGGCTCAGCAGTTAAGAGCACTTGCCACTCTTACACTCGCCCAGATTCAGTTCCCAGCACCAACACAGTGGCTTACCANCATCCACACATGACTCTAGTTCCAGGGGATACAGCACCCTCTTCTAGCCTCTGCAGGAACCAGGCACACACGTGGTGCACTGATGTTCATACAGGCAAAACACTCATATAAAATATGAACAAATCTTAAAAATATAAACAATAAAGTGGAGAGCAGCTAAAGTGAGGCCTGATGTCAACTTCTGACCTCCAGATGCATGCACACACATGTGCACACACTGTTTCACACACATATACAAGCACATATAACACATACATACACACACACACTGTTTCACACACAAATACAAGCACATATAACACATACATACACACACACTGTTTCACACACACATACAAGCACATATAACACATACATACACACACACAGTTTCACACACACATACAAGCACATATAACACATACACATACACACACACACAAAGAAGAAAAAGACAGAATAGCTAATAGACAGAAATAGAGAATAGGAGCACCATCGTGTCACCAGGAAGGGAACACTTAATTATTTATGTGCAATTCTGACATGTGTGACAGAGAGGAAGACATGGTGCTTAGCAAAGGGACAAAGAGGAGAGCTGTAGTCTAATGGTCTGAGATGAGGAATTCCCTAAATGTCAACCTGTTAGGAGAACACCCCTAAATATCCTAATATCATCGAAATATCTCTAATCCCTAAATGTCATCTCCGTGATCCCCCTGGAGTATTCCCGCTGCCAGAGCACATATGTGGCNAGANGCAGACACAGTGATGTGTGCAGTAGTGGTGTTTATAACAGCAACAACAAGAGAAGAAACAGGTGCCCATCAATAGGACACTGGCAAAATGGGAAATGAACAAGAGAATTCAGTTATCAAAAGCAGACAGAGCCAGGTGTGGTTGCACACTTCTAATCCCAGCACTTGGGAGACAGAGGCAGGCAGATCTCTGAGAGTTCCAGGACAGCCAGAGCTGTGAAGAGAAACCCTGGCTCAAAAACCAACAACAACAAAAAACAAATGAAAACCAGCCAGAGCTTGGCACCTCAGCTACTTGAAAGACTAAGGAAGGGGAAGCTGACTGAGCCTTAGCAGTTTGTAGCCAGCCAAGGGCACACTGTGACCGCCTGAGTCAGAAAGAGAGAAAGGAAAAAGCCAGCATGTGTCTGATCACCAGCACTATATGATTTTTATTTATTTAATTTTTGTTTTTCTGAGATAGGTCTCACTACACAGCTCGGGCTGTCCGCATACTGACCCAGACACTTGTGCTCATGCTAGTATGATCAATTTTTCTATGAAAAGAATTCTAGAGTGTACACAAAAGAGACCTGAAAGAGTAGAAATGATGGGCTAATGAGATGGCACAGTGGGTAAAGGTACTTGTCACCCAGCCTGAGGACGTGAGTTCAATCCTCAGAATCCACATGAAGGAAGGAGAGAAATGACTCCACAAGCTGCCCTCCAACCTCCACACATGTGCTGTGACATGCATGTGTACCCACAAACACATATACAAACAATAAATAAATAAATGTAAAAAATAGAAACAAAACAGAGAAAAATCGGGAGAGGGGCTTGTGATTTTTTTTTATCAGAAAGCAAGAATTAAATATTCTTTTTCTCTTGAAACAGAGTCTTCCATAGACTGCTTTCAAGCCCCTAGGCCTAATGATCCTCTTGCCTCAATCTCCCAAGTAGCTTCAGACTAGAGGTGAAATCACCATTCCTGGGAAGGAATTACATTTTGCGGAGGGAGGGTGCTGGGATGGACATGGAACCTGGGGTTTTGCACACACTACANCAGCACTCTGCCCTCATCCCTTTGAGAGTTACTTCTTTTTTGTTGTGTTTTGTTTGAGACAGGGTTTCTCTGTGTAGCACTGACTGTCCTGGAACTCANTCTGTAGATGAGGCTGGCCTTGAACTCACAGAGATCTGCCTGCCTCTGCCTCCTGAGTGCTGGTATTAAAGGCGTGCACCACCACCATCCAGCTGAGTTACTTCTTGAAATAAGAAATTAAATTTAGGAAACAAAATTTTTCTTTAAACCTTATGTTTAAACTAGCAGTGATGAAATGAACGTGTTCCTCCCGATCATGAACCTACACATGCACACACACATGCATACATATACATACACACACATACATGCACATATGCATTCATACACACCCACATGTACATACACACATGTGCACACATAAACAGGAACACACATATACACATGTGCACATGCATACATCTCTTGATTAGTGTTTAACGTTTAGTATTTCCTCGTAGGTCTGNTCCTTCGGGCAAATGCACTTTGTTAATAAATCTGCTTTTCATGTGCCCTCTGTCTAAACCCACTTAGGGTTGGAAAACAACACAGCCTGACAGTCCCATTGCCATCAGAGTCTCAGACCCAGGCTCAGCCCAGAACTAATCTTTCATTTCTTTCAATCCTTATAAATATCACTTCAACTCCTTCCTGAAAAAATCAAACCCTGGAAGCCAAGTGAGGATTCCTCACTGCTGTCATAACGACCAAGCTCTCTAGTGTAACACGGCTATTATTTAATCACTCACAGCACGGGGCTAGACANTTTTCTCCTTACTCCTTTTTTGTTTTTTTTGTGGGATTTTTTTTGTTTTTGTTTTTGTTTTTTGGTGGATTGGTGGTGGTGGTAGTAGTGGTGGTGGTTTTGGCTTTTTGAGACAGTGTTTCTCTGTGTAGCCCTGGAAGTCCTGGAACTCACTTTGTAGACCAGTCTGGACTAAAACTCACAGAGATTTGCCTTCCTCTGGGATTAATTTTTAAGCCAGTATGTAAAAACAGCAAAGGTGTACACATGAATGGGGTACCATGCATTGTTCTACTCATCAGACAATGGTGAAGGGTCTCACCATGGCTCATTATGTCTTGGTGTGGTTTGTTTGGGATTCTATCATACTCTCCCAAATGAAAAATGCAGAAAAGAAACTGAATGACTGATNGTCTTAAAGTTATAAAGCANCGAGAGAAAAACCACAGGTCTCCCGAGAGGAGGCTAAATGCCATTTCATACCACTCACCACTAAGGTAAGCCAAAGGCTTTGAAAGCCGCCCTAACAAGCATTCAAACTGCATCGCGTCACACCACCTTACCAGCACTGCGGAGAGCAGAGCTTGTAACAGCCTCTTCCAAGATGCTGAAGCCAATGAGATATCTCCCACTCAACAGAAGAGGCACACTCTGCCCATGGCCCATGAAGATTTTCATGAGACTTTACTGCCCTTGACTCAGTCATTAGAAAAATAAGAGAGTTGGCCTGAGATGTGTAGCTCCATGGTGAAGCATGTGCTTACCATGTGCAAAGATTTATACCATGATTGGGGTGGAATCTACTTAGCACGATTTAAGTACAAGTCTTATTTGTTTGTTTTGCTTTGGGTTTTGCTTTGCTTGTTTGTTTTTTGAGATGGTGTGTAGCACAGGCTACCTTCCTGCCTCACTCTCCTAAATGCTAGCATTAGNGGTATATGCCACTATGTCTGACTAAAGTCTAAACCTTTATTATCTCCTGTGTTACACAGACAGTGCTAAATAGCATGAATATAAATAATGGAAAAGACACCACCCAGCTTTCCATGAACTTCTGGATGACTGGAGGGACCAACTTCTACCTGTATGGTTTTGAATAAAAGCTTAAGTTATGAGGAAAATCATGATAATTATGACTGGATTGCCCTTTTGAAAAATTCTTTTTACATTTTACTTTGTGTTGCTGGGTGATGGTGGCACATGCCTTTAATCCCAGCACTTGGGAGGCAAAAACAGGCAGATCTCTGTGTTTGAGGCCAGCCTGGTCTACTGAATGAGTTCCAGGACAGCTAGAGCTACACAGAGAAACCCTGCTTTGAAAACCAAAAAAAAAAAAAAAAAAATTTACATATGTTTGTGCATGTATGTGTGTGTATGTGTATGTGTGTGTATGTATATACACGCACACATACTTGTGCCTGTGCCAGAGTGTCCATGTAGACATCAGTGAACAGCTTGTGAAGATTGGGGTTGGTTCTCCCTTCTACCATGTAGGTTCAAGGGACTGAACTCAGGTTGTCAGGTTTGGCAGCAAGCAGCTTACCCACTGAGCCATTTCACAAGCCCTTGGATTACTACTTAAATTCAACATTTAAAATGCCTACTCTTCTCTCTCAGATACTTCAAGTTTAAGTTTAAGACCATTTCTTACTAAATGGCATCAGGGCTCATGCAAGGGGCTGAGCCAGGTATAATACATGCAAAAANTCACTGACATCTTGGAGTGTCCTAGAAGGAAGGAAATTATCAAAGATTTAGAGTGGTCACATTGGATGAACTTGGGAGTTAAACTGAAGCAATTTGAGACAATTTCAACAAAATAAATACAAGGACAATAAACTACAAAACATTATCTAAATACATACTTGTAAGACGGATTTTTTAAATAGTCTTGTTAAATAAAACACAGAGGCAGAGATGGGGTGAAAGTCTGACAGAGATCAGAAGAATTAGGAACAGCTACCAGACTCACCTTAGACTGCCACCACCGCTTCCAAAATGGAGAGTGTTCCACTTTCTTATACCTCCACTTTTATATCCCTTTCTNTTCTGTTCTCCCATTGGCTCTTTCAGCTTAGCTACATCACTTCCTCCTATGG
Source organism: Neotoma lepida (assembly GCA_001675575.1). Taxonomy (NCBI): domain Eukaryota; kingdom Metazoa; phylum Chordata; class Mammalia; order Rodentia; family Cricetidae; genus Neotoma; species Neotoma lepida. Next base: position 840,979 of record LZPO01107898.1, read on the forward strand.
CCCACTTCTGTCACTTCCCGCCTGTCTGTATAGACCTCCAGAATTTTATGGTTGATGCTGGGATTAAAGGCGTGTGTGCCATCATGCCTAGCTCTGTTTCCATTGTGGCCTTGAACCCACAAAGATCTGGATGGATCTCTGCCTTTGGAATGCTAGGATTAAAGGTGTGTGTGCCACCATGTTTTGGCCTCTGTGTCTATCTAGTGGCTGTTCTGTTCTCTGACCCCAGACAAGTTTTATTAGGGTACACAGTATTTTGGGAGACACAATATAATCACCACATTTCCCCTTTTTTGTCTAAAATAATAAAAGAAGGTTATAACTAATATAAGAAAAACTATATCCAATAAATATATACAATATATACAGTCAAGAATTACATTAACAATGTCTAGTCCATTAATATTTGACAGATTCAGACAAAAAACTCCATTATATATATTAACAATGTCCAGTCCATTAACATTTGACAAATTCAGACAAAAAATTTCATTACTTATCCTATTTTGGTAAGTCTAAAATTTGTTATGCAATATACAAAAGTCCAGTCCAATGTAAAATATTTAAAACTTGTAGTTACCTTCTAAAAGTAGATTTAATAATCTTTTTTATCTTATCATATCTATTTTTCTTTTTTTCAGAGTAGATTAAATGATCTACCCTTTATCCATCATTTTTATATCTTTTTTTAGAGTAGATTCAATGATCTACCCTTTTTTATATCCTCTTTTTTTTTTAAACAAGAACCCTGAATCTAATCTCCTTTGTTTAGTACTTTTTTTTGACCATTAACAATTAACAACTTGTAACCAACCATCATAAACAATGACAATATCATAACTTAAACAACCAAAAAACCACCCATCTAACCTCTTGGGAATGTGGGCTTTGTGTTTTTAAAATTACTTTTTGTTGTCTGGGGGTGAAGGCATCTTTAGGGAATCCTGAAGAGAAAATTTTTGGGTTAATTGTCAAGTCCTGAGAGAGTTAGCTGTATCATTTGTCCAGTATCTATATAATGGGAAAGTGTAGGGCTTGTCTCAAGTCCTTGCTTGAATAGTCTGTGAGGCTGAATCATCTCAGCTAGCCATCTCGAAATTGTCCTGAGCAGTTTTTAGTCCAAAGTTGATCTTTGGGTGGTGTTAATCAGCTTAATGGCTTTATCATAGTCCATGTGGAATCATCGTTGTAGGATTTCATGAGATCTCGAGTGCTGGGATTAAAGGTGTGTGTGCCACCATTTTTTGGCCTCTGTGTCTAATCTAGTGGCTGTTCTGTTCTCTGACCCCAGACAAGTTTTATTAGGGTACACAATATTTTGGGAGACACAATATAATCACCACACATACTGATAATAACAAAAGAATAAAAGTTCAGGAGGGGATGTCTTATCTACAGAGTATTAGTTGACAAATGTAAAGGAAACAGTAGAATCAGGAATAAATAAATAATCACCCTTTTGCAACCTTAACATAGTTGCTAAGACATGGTAAAATCACTGAGTGACGGTTGTGGGAAAGCATGTAATATCCAAGTTTCACCCCACAGGCAAAGTTATTAAGTGTAAAGAAGAAGCCATGATCAAGCTGGTCCTCAACACCATTGGGCTGCCTGTCACTCTGGGCTTGCAGGCATGAGGTAGACAGACACCCCTGAAACCTCTCGCCAGTTCAAAACACTGCAAGTTTTTTGACATTCTACTGGAAAACTTGCCTGGCCTCTTAAAGAAAATCCGTTCATTCTCAAACTGTCCAAGTTTCAAAGGACAAAAGTATATACCAAGAGCCAGACTGAAACAGAGCAACTATCAATAAACAGCAACACTGAGAACAGACGAAAGGGATCTGACAGATTCTAAAGCAACCATCAGAAAATGCCTCAGATGAAGCGTGGTGAGGCACACCTTTAATCCCAGCACTTTGGGAAGCAAAAGCAGGTGAATTTCTATGAGTTCAACTCTACACAAGTTCCACCCCGGCCAAGGCTCCATGGTAAGACTCTGTATC
>LZPO01107898.1:868545-898997 GCA_001675575.1 Neotoma lepida
TTTTTTTATGACAGAAGCATGACATTGACTCTAGAACTAAACACACTAAATGACATTCAAAAAGAAAGTCATTGCTCACTCCACATTTGAATATCATTTTGAAAGTTGTAAACAAAATACCAGCTACTGAATCAAGCAGTAGATTTTTGAAAAGGGCTAGAGCACAGGTGAGTTTATTCTAGGAATGAATTGGATTTTTATTAGGAATCAGTTGTAATTGGGACTCATTATTTCAGCATCAGAAAATCCCTTGTCTTGGGGTGCACAGAGACTGGAATTGGCCAGAATGTGTCTTCCCAACCACCATCATGAGGAGTGTGGTGAGTGTTTTGGTCTTGAGGCTTAGTGTTTTTATGAATAAAGGAGGGAGAGAGAGAAAGTATGAGTGTGTGTGTGTGTGTGTGTGTGTGTGTGTGTGTGTGTGTGTGTACATGGGATAAATCCAAGGGCTGTGCATGTTAGGCAAGTGCTCTCTCATTGAGCTGTATCCCAAGTCCTGGATTTTCTGAGATACAGTCTCACAATGTAGCTAAAACTGACTTTAAACTCCTAATCCTCCTGCCTCAGCTTCCTTGAATACTGGAATTTCAGATGAGTACCACTGTAACTGGCCTGGTCTTCATTTACTGTTTGTTTACTTATTGGAAGATTTAATTTTAGTTGATTTGTTGACTGTCTTGCTGTGTAGCCTTGATCGGCCTGGACTACTGTGGAATAATCCTTCTGTGTACTGTGTGAATATATGATTGATTTAATAAACAAGCTGACTGGCCAGTAGCTGAACAGGATAAAGTTAGGTGGGAAAGAGTGATGGGATGAGGAAGGACGGAGTCAGAGGAGTCACCAGCCAGATGCACAGGGAGCAGGAGATGAACATGCCATGCTAATAAAGATAATGTCACATGACAGAGGAATATGGGTTAACTTAAAATGTAAGAGCTAGTTAGTAATAAGTCTGAGCTATTGGCCAAGCACTGACAATAAGCCTCTGTGTGATAATTTGGAAGTGGCTCCCAGGAGGGAAAAGTCCCCTCCGCTGGACTGTATTATGGAGACAAGGCTGACCTCAAACTTGTGGTGATCCTCCTGCCTCTGTGTAAAGTGTTAACAGCTCTGAGGGGAAAGGCTTCCCCAATGAAAGTGTTACAGCTCTGAAGGGAAAGGTATCCTGGCAGTTGGGAGCCAACGAATACCACAAAGTCACAGCACACAACAAACCTCACACAAGAGATTTATTGAGAGGGAAAAACCAGGAGGTTGGCTGTCTCTGCTCGGGCAAGAAGCAACAGAGAACTGAGCAGAAGACAGGGTTTATATAGGGTTTCTTGGGGGGTGGCACTTTCCAAGGTGGGGATTGGTGGGACCTAGATGCTCTTGCTCCTTGAGGGACTTACACTTCGCCTTCTGAGTGCTTGNNCTTCAGGCATGTGCCTCCGTGCCCAGTCTTAGTCTTCATTTTTTTACACTTGCTGTCAACTGCTGTCCTTCAAAGTATGACACTGTTGGGGACCCTGCAAGCATCACAGCAGACAGGGAAATGATCCATGCATGAGAGGTAAAGAATGAAACTCAAGTCAGNACCACCTACACAGGTGCTGGGTCAAAACTTCCAGAGTCTAACCTCAAGGTTTATTTTTCTTACACATTTAAGNACAGTAAAACTTTGAGGGAAATGTCTCCATGTGACACTTCTCATAACAAAGCTTCAGGCATAGCAACATAGAAACTCCCTAGCAAAGTAGCAAAGCACCTGTGACCTTTACAATAAGCTTGAGTTCTTCTGACTGATAAACAGTGCTCAGGGCAAGGATGTTGCAAGATATTTGATTACACTGTGTAAAAATATGTCATTGTGNTTGGTTTAATAAAAAGCTAAACAGCCAATAGCTAGGCAGGAGGTAGAGCAAGGACTTCTCAACAGAGAGAGCTCTGGGAAGAAGAAAGGCAGAGTTGCCAGCCAGATGGAGAGGAAGCAAGGATGGGCACTATAGAGTAAAGGTAACTGAGCCACATGAAAGAATGTAGATTAAAAGATATGGGTTAATTAAAGTTATAAGAGCTAATGGGACAAGCCTAAGCTATAGGCCAATCTTTTATAAACAATGATAAGTCTTCATGTCATTTTTTTGTGAGCTGGTGGCCCAAAGAAAAAAGGAGGAGGAAGGATTTGTAGTGAACATAAGGAGAGATTCTATTGATGGAGGATGCAGAGTACATGGGACCACTTTCATAAGGATGGGTTCTATTCACTAAGAGACAACACTCAGGATAAGGGCCTAAGCAATGTTCAGGATATTGGGGGTGGGGGTTCAGGAAGGTTGGCTCCATTGAATAGCAAAAGATCACCAGGTTGTTAGACAACCTTCTGAGTGAAAGGGCATCATTTTCTTCCCTTGAAGAAAATAGGTCTGTGTGTTTAGTAAGTCTGGTTCCTCCAATGCTGTCACTAAGCAGTGCCTCCTCCATGACACAATCCTCCAAAGCATGACATAATCCAATCCAATTGCCCCAATGTTTCTTCATCCCTCTACGGTTCTTTGGTGCTCATTCGCCCTCTCCCTCCCCTCTGTTCTCCTGACAGGCCCTTCCTGTCCTGACCTAGACGCCCCTGCATAATCNTTTGTTAATTGCGTTATTTAGGTCTTCTGTATCCTTAGATACATTTCGAACATCTGATAGCATCTTAGAAAATTGCAAGTCTCTTAGCCCTGTTGTGCATCACCGCCCTCTGGACTCCTGCTTTGTAAATCAAGCTCTTGTGTCACCACTCTTGTATTCTTTTTTTTATGTTGTGTTTTCTTTTTTTATTAATTAAATTTTTCATTTATCTTACATCCTGATCGCAGTTTCCCCTCCCCGCACCTCTTGTTTCCTCCCCTCCCCTCCCCTCTTGTACTCCTGCAGACTCTCTTTTACACTATGCACTGACCTTACTTATTAACTCATGCAGCTTTTTCACTGTCTGCATGAATTTAGTCTCATCTTCTCTTTGACAGGCCTGATGAGCTTTGCATTAGCCCGATGCACCTGTGTGCTCCCTTCATTTGCATTTTCTCCTCCTAAATGTGAAGAACATGGGTTGCACATAGTAGNTCCACAAATACGGGTTGAATGAACAAACTGCACAAAAGCAAGACTGACTCGACATTAGAAAATGTGTGTCGTTCTCTTTTATAGAACATTAGAGAGGAAAATTTTGTACCCCGAAGTCATTTGATAAAACAATGTTAATCCTGCTCCCTATTATGAGAAATCTCGAGAGGGTTTCTCTGTGTAGCCCTGGTTGTCCTGGAACTCCCTCTGTAGACCAGGCTGGCCTCAAACTCAAAGAGATCCTCCTGCCTCTGCTTCCTGAGTGCTGGAACTAAAGGCTTTTACCACTACACCTAGCACCTCAAGAAAATTTCTAAGCCAGACAAGCAATCTAATGATCATAAATCTTTTTTAAAAATTTGTTGTTTATTTATTTATGTATTGTGTGGGCGGTTGTACCCTATGTGAATATGAAGGTCAGGGGACAATTCTCAGGTGTCCGCTCTCTCCCTTGACCACGATACTCACAGCGATGAAAGTCAGGCCCTCATGCTTAGGAGCAAGAGCCTTTCCCTGACAAGCCATCTCGCCGGCCCATACCACAAATCTTTAAAAAGCTAGGCATGGGGTGCACCCCTATAATGCTAGCACTTAGAAAGTGGGGCAAGAGGATCAGAAGTTCAAGGTCATTGTCACCNGCACCAGCAAGTTGGAGGCCAAGCTGTCGCCCACTAAGCCACATACCCTCAGCCCTAAGTTCTATCTAGTTAATCAGTTGGAACCAGGGAGAGTACCATGAATGCTAAAAATAGCTCTCACTGAGCTAGACCCACAGCCACTCACCAGGTACCTAACATTTCCCAACATCCCTTCTGTTGGTATGTTTCCTTTNGGTTTGTTTGAAGCTTCCTCTCCAGTAATTTCTTCAAGATAAGTGTTNGAAAGAAAGTTCCTTTTTGCTTTGTTTCTTGGTGTGTAGCTCAGTGAGCATCACATTCCTTACTGAGACATTAGAAATATCCCCATTCAAAGTAAGGGGCTCTGTGCAGTCATCTAGCCCCCCCAAAACAAGAAATGAGCAGCAATAAAACACGATCGGGACCAGCAAGATGGCTCAGCAACAAAAAACCACACACACAATAATAATAACAACAACAATAAAAATTTAAAGGCACTCCAGTATTGCAGCTGGTGACAAAGACGTGCAGGGGTTGCTGCAAGCATGTGGTAGCTCCTGCCTCTTCTAGGGGCTGCAGCAGGGAGACCAGCCCTCTCTTCATACTTTTGGTGCTCTAAGCTGCCATATCTGCTTTGTCAAAGGGTGTGCCACCCAGAAGTTCGGAATAATGCATGATGCAAAGGCAAAGCAAATTCTCAGTCATGACTCATTTTACTAGATAGGTACCTGGTGGCAGTGGTGACAANGCTTGCCACTTTGCTTATGCTGAGAGGCCCTATGGGAAGCTTTTTTGCTTTGGCCTATTTGATAAGCCTGCTCATGGGAGTCAATTTGCTATTACTGTAACAAGTACCTGTAAGAGAATGTTTTGTCCAGGTCCCACCAGGCCCCAGGGTCCCACAGCCGCTTATAAAATAATTACTCAGAGGCTTATATTAATTATAACTGCTTGGCCATTAGCTCAGGCTTATTACTGACTAGTTCCTACACTTAAACTGAGCCATTTCTATTAATCTATATGTCGCCATGTGTTCTGTGACTTTACCTGCGTCCCATTACACGTTGCTCCTTGGGCAGCTGGCTGGCATCTCCTGACTCAGCCTTCCTCCTCCCAGAATTCTCCTTGTCTGCTTATCCCACCTCTACTTCCTGCTTGGCTACTGGCCAATCAGTATTTTATTTATCAACCAATCAGAGCAACACATATTCATAGCATACAGAAAGACATCTCCATCAAGTACCTGATATAATCAACTTATAAAGAAAAACGATGATATTGGCTCACTGCTTTAGGGGTTTCTGTCCATGATCTGTTGGCCTCTCGGCTTAGGTCTGAATGGAAGGGCAAAACTGCTCACCTAAGATCCAGAAAGCAAAAGAAAAGAGGAACAGTGTACAATGTCCCTTTCTACAGGCATTCCCTCAATGACCTGAATGCTTTCCATAGGCTCCACCCCTCAAAGGTTCCAGCCTCTTTCAAAAGTGCCAAGCTGGGGACCAAGCATGGAATGCAGGTACCTGAGGACACTTCAGACTAAATATCACAGGGCTGGAGAGATGGTTCAGCAATTAAGAGCACTGGCTGCTCTTCCAGAGGTCCTGGGTTCAATTCCCAGCCCCCACAGGGCAGCTCACACCTGTCTGTAACTCCAGTTCCAGAAGATCTGACACCCTCACACAGACATACATGCAGACAAAACACCAATGCACATAAAATAAAAATAGATAAATCATTAAAAGAATTTTNAAAAAGACTAAATATCGCTTTTGAACCCTCAGCAAATGGCTCTCATGCCATTCAAATAAATTCCTTTTATGCTTACGAGAACCAGGGAATATACCTGTTGCTACCAACCAAAAACACTTGGTGAGTGTACCAGGATGCTCATGCACAATAGAAATTTAAAGCCTTCTCTAACCAGTGGTAAATTGTTTAGTTCTTGTATAACACAGCTGTCCTGGTTAGTTTTATGTCTACTTGACATGAACTAGAGTCATTTCAATTTCAATTAGCCTACAGGCAAACCTGTGGGGCATTTCCTTGATCAATGATTGATGTGGGAGTGTATGTATGNATATATGTGTGAATGTATATATATGTATGTATGTATATATNTGTGTGTGTGTGTGTGTGTGTGTATATACACTGAAGACCACATTAAGATCTCTAGGGAAGAACTTCTGTCCACATGGAAATGAACTAAAACCTCAGAATAGTAATAGTAATAGAATAGTAGTGCAATTCAATTTAAAAATAAAATTTAAAGATGGATCAAAATTTATCTATTTGTAAAACATATATATAATACATACATATGCACATACACACACGTATATGTATACATATATACATACATACATACATACATACATACATACATACATACAAACAAACAAACATAAATACACTCTCATTGTGATCATTAGTTTTTAAAAAGACCAGGAGCTGGATATGGTGGCATACATATATACTCCTAACACTCCAGAGAGGCTAAGGCAGGAGAATTGCCATGAGTGCAAGGCCAGCCTTGTCTACAGTGTAAGACTCTGTTTGAAAGCACAAACAAATAAAACACCAAGAACAACAAAGAGAACAAACAAGTAGACTCCCCCTGTTCCCCATCCCACCCTCTCAAAAGTCAAGTCCAGCAGGTCAGATTTAGACCCAGGACTTTGCTGCCACCTAGCGGACTCATCTAGTAGTGACCCATTTGCAAAATTCAGAGTCCCCATGGCTAGAGGTTTTTAATTAAATAAAACAAAATTCCTTGGAGTTTTGAGCAAGAACTTTTATACAAACCTTCTAATGGGAACTAATAATATTCNAGGCCATGGACACATTTTAAGAGGTGATTAAATAAGGTGCTCTCTCTGAGACATCGTGTACCTGTTATGAGTCTGAGAACACTGAAGACCACACTAGCGGTTAGTCCCCAGGAAAGAATCTCTGTTAATAGGGGTTTAGCTAGAACCTCAGAGANCAAACACAATTTAATTTTTTATTTTTATTTTTTTCGGTTTTTCGAGGCAGGGTTTCTCTGTGTAGCCTGTCTCTTATACACATCTAGATGTGTATAAGAGACAGGGCAGATCTCTATGAATTCCAGGCCAGCCAAGGCTACATAGTAAGACTCTGTCTCAAAAAACAAAAACAACAACAACAAAAAAAAACAACAACAAAAACCCTACACTCAAAAGAAAAGAAAACCTGCAAATAAATAAAAACATCATACCCAAAATTAAGCAGACCCCAGGTCTATACAACTCAATGACCTTCTGTATAGTTAGGACTGGCATTCAGAACAGGAGCTGTGTCCATTATCTGCCTTCAGGCCTTCCTCACCAATGTATACTAACGTTTCTTGTCCCTCTTCTCTTTTCTTCATGTTATACTGTATCCACATGTACATTTGTTTGCATATATTATTGGTTAGAGTCAACATACCAGAAAGAACATGAGGTTTATCTCTTTCTACGATTGTGAGATCTCATTTAATGCTACACATTCTAAGTCTATCCATTTTCCTACAAACCTTCTAACTTCANTTTCTTTACAACTGAATAGTATTCCCATATATATTATCTCTAGATCCTAATATATATCATATATATTCATTTATAGTAATCTGTTGATGGAAAACTAGGTTGATTCTGATTCTTTGTTACAGTGAATAGAGCAGCGTGATAAACATGGGGTGCAGATATCTGTGGTAGGGTGTGGAGTAGTCATAGGGTGTTTTTGTTTTGTTTTGTTTTGTTTTTGACAGGATCTCTCTATATAGCCCGACCTGGAACTATGTCTACCATGCTGTCCTGGAACTCACAGAGATACACTTGTCTCTGTCTCCCGAGAGCAGGGATTAAAGGCATGCCTGATGGTGTTTGTATTTTTAATGTTTTAAGAATCTCCAAACTGATTTCCATAATGGCTGTATTAGTTTGCACCTAACCAACAGTGAATAAGGGTTCCTTTGTCTCCACATCCTCTCCAACATTTGTTGTAAGATTTATTGATGATAGCCATTCTGACTGGGGTGAGGTGGTATATCAAAGTCATTTTAATTTGCATTTCCCTCATGGCTAGGTTATTGGACCATTTTTAAAACAGTTATTAGCCTTTTTTGTGGGGGAGGGTGGTTCAAAATAGGGTTTCTCTGTATAATCCTGGCTGTCCTGGAACTAGTTCTGTAGACCAGGCCGGCCTTAAACTCACATAGATCTGCCTGCCTCTGCCTCCCGAGTGCTGGGATTAAAGGCGTTTGCCACCGCCCCTGGTAGCCATTTGTATTTTTTTTTTAAATATTTATTCCGTTCTTTTACTTGTCTGTTGATTGCCTCCTTTACTCCTGTGGTACCTAATTTCTGCAGTTCTGGTATTTAAGTTCTGTGTATTAGCCCTTGTCTAACGTGTAGCTGGTTAAGGTTCCGCCCACTCTCTGGGCTGTCTGTCAACTCTGCTGATCGTTTCCTTTGCTGTACGGAACTTTTTCTTTTCACATGGTCCATCTGTTGATACTGGGGTTCGTTCCTGTGCTGTTGGTGTTCTATTTAAAAAGCTCTTGCCTACCCTAACATTTTGAGGGGTATCCCCTATGTTTTCTTTTAAGATTTCAGTGTTTGGGATTTTTATTAAAGTATTTGATCTATTTTGAAATAATTTTTGTACAAGGCGAAAGACATAAATCCAGCTTAGTGCTCCTCCAGGCAGATATCCAGTTTTGACAGCACCANTGTCNGATAGGCTTTTTTCCAAAGTATATTTTTGCNTCCTTTGTCAATGTTAGGGGGTATAGCTTTGCTGTTTTTATCTACAGGCCCTCTATTCTATTCCACTGGTCTTCCTGTCTGTTTCTATGCCAGCACCATGCTGTCTTTATCATTATAGCTCTGTAGTATAATTTGAGGTCATATTTTCCTCTTACCCCTTAGGATTGTTTTGGCTATTCATGGTCTTTTGTGGTTTCATGTGAATTTTTGTATTGCTTTTTTGTCTAAAGCTGTGAAATATGACATGGGAATTAATAGATATTATATTAATTCTATAAATTAATTTTGGTAGAAGAGACATTTTCACAATATTAATTCTTACTATCCAGAAACTTGGAATATTTTTCCATCATATAGTATCTCCTCTGATTTCTTTTGTCAATATCTTGAGATTTTCACGGTAGAGGTCTTTCACTTCTTTGGTTAGATATATTCCTAAATATTTAATAGGGGGGACTTATTTTGAATAGAATAATTTTTCTGATTTCTTTCTCAGAGAGTAGATTATTAGCATAAATGATTTTTTACAGTGATTTTGTATCTGCAACTTTACTGTGTTTGTTAGGTCCAAGAGTTTTCTAGTAGACTCAGTAAGGTCTTTTAAGTAGAGAATCATGTGATCTGCAAGTANAGANAGTTTGACTTCTTTTCTTCCTAATGTTACCCTCTTTATTTCTNTCTGTTGTCTAACTGCTATAGCTAAGACTTTGAACCCTATATTGAATAAGAGAGGGGAGTGTGGACATTCTTGACTCATTCCTGGTTCTAGAGGAAATGCTCTCAGTGTGTCTCCATTTAATATAATGTCAGCTATAGGTTTGTTGTAAATAGCCTTTATTTTTTGAATTATATTGTGGGAGCCCACAAAAGCTTCCTAGTGAGATCTGAGCTTGCTTCACACAGCAGGGCTGCATTAGGATGGCTTGACCACNTGCATGGTCACCAGGTGTTTGGGATGGTCTGCACTTGGCTGTGCTGGGGGAGGTCTTTTGCTCCACCCCTTGGCGTTCCTTTAAAAGCTCTTTAGAAGAGACAGAAGGGGCTGGTGGGTTTTGACCCAGGCCCTCCCGAAGCTATCCTATGTTTCTCACTGTCTNTCTCCTCTATATTTCTATCTATATATTTCTCACTTCTCCCTCCTNAAGAGTATCCTGGGGAAAGAAGAGGGAGCGGCTCTCCCTNAGTATATTCCATCTATTCCTAAAGTCTCCAGAAGTTTTATCACGANGGCATGTTGAACTTTGTCAAATGCCTTGTCAGCATCAGTTGAAATAATTGAGTGGTTTCTGTCCTTGAGTTTGCTCATATGTTGCATTACATTGATTTACATATGTTGAGCAGAACTTGCCTTGCTGGGATGAAGTCCACTTGATCATAATATATACTCCTCCTAATGTGCTCCTGAATTTGGCTTGCAAGTATTTTGTTAAGATTTTCTGCATTTATGATCATCAAATAAATNGTTCTGTAGTTTTCTGNTGTGTCTTTAACCTGGTTTTTGTACCAAGNTGATAATGGCTTCATAGAATGAGTTGTTTATGGAACGAGTTGAGAAGAACTGATCTGAGGTCTTTCTCAAACNTTGAGAGAATTCAGCAGTGAACCCATCAGGTCCTGGCTTTTCTCCAAAGGCAGGCCTGCAACGATTAGAGATCCTCCTGCCTCTGCCTCCTGAGTGCTGGGATCAAAGGTGTGCTCCACCACACCTGAGTGGGTATAACACTCTTGGCTCACAGTGGTTTACTTCCAAAGCTTGAAAAGTTATAATCTGTGTTCTTCTGGCTTTTCTGGTTGCTTGTGAAAACTCTGGAAAATTCTGATATTTCTGCCTTTATATGACAGTTGTTTTCTCCTGCTCTTTTTAGGATAATTTCTTTACATTTTTGACATCCCAACTATAACACACTATGGATAGTTTTTTTTTTTTCTCTGATCATGTCTGTTTGGGGTCCTATGTGCCTCTTTGGTTTGGAAGCCTATTTCTTTCTGTAACGTTGGGAAGATTTCTGCTATAATTTCATCAAATTGCCTGTCTATTCCCTTCTGTTTTATCTCTCTTCTACATCATAAATTCTCATATTTTGCCTCTTGGATGGGTCCAGACTTTTTGGAAATATTGCTCATGCTCCTTAATTTTTTCCCTTTTTTCTTATTTTTTCTTAATTTATTTTATGTGTATGGGTATTTTGCCTGCGTATACCTCTGTGTACCATGATCATGCCTGGTCCCTATGGAGACCAGAAGAGGGCACCAAATCCCTTGGAACTGGAGTTATAGATGGTTGTGAGCCACCATGGGGGTGCTAGGAATCAAATCTTCTGGAAGAGCAGCCAGTGCTCTTAGCCACTAAGTCATCTTAGTGATGATCAGGCTAAGCCTGATTTTTTCCATATTTATATATGCTTGTTTATTTTCTCACTTTTGTCCTCCACCTCTGAAATTCATTCTTCTGCATGCTTGTCTGTTAACGATAGTGTCTGTTGTGGGGTTTTTTTTTGTTTAATTAACCATCTCCTTTATTTCAAGTATTTCTATTTGATTATTGTTCAATATTTCAATCTCCTTGCTAAATTTTCTTCAATATTTGGAACTTTTCCCATCAATTTATTAACTGTTTCATTCATTTTTGGGACTGTCCTGTCAAGGTCTTGGATAGATTTCCTTAACTCATACATCTGTTTGTTTGTTTGACTCTTCTATTATGATCATTTATTCTTTTGTTGTTGTTGTTTTGTTTTGTTTTTTGGTTCATTTTGTGGGGGGTTGTTAGTTTGTTTGTCATTTGAGACAGGGTTTCTCTGTGCAGCCCTAGCTGTCCTGGAACTCAGTCTGTAGACCAGGCTGGCCTCGAACTCANCATCCACTTGCCTCTGCCTCCCAAGTGCTGGTATTAAAGATGTGGGCCATGACTGCCCAGCCACTAATTCTTTTGAACAGTAAGACTCTAAATTCTTTCCCAGACATTTTTGCTATCATTGTAATTTTGTGTTCCTTTATAAGGGAGTTGGGTTGACTAGTGGCTGTGTCATATTNCTTGTATTGCTTTGTCATGTTTTACTCATCTGTTGAAGTGGGTTTGTTTTGACTTCTTCTTCTCCCAAGCCTATTGGAAGTTCTAGTTTCTGCTCCTCTTAGAGTAATTTCTGCAAGAAGTTCATCTAAGAGGACTGGTGAAGCTTAGTTATTAGGAATGAGTGGCTGAAGTGATCCTGTCTTGGCTGTGTGCCAACAAGACCAAGGATGAGGTGCTATGGGATGTCTATCTGAATATATGTTGCTCTGATTGGTTGATAAATAAAGCCATTTGGCCTATGGCAAGGCAGCTTAAAGGCAGGCAGAAATCTAAGCAGAGAGACAGGAAGAGAAAGGAGAGACAGAGAGTTGCCATCCCACCGTCCAGAGAGCAGCATGTAATGGCACACAGGTAAAGCCACAGAACATGTGGTGAAATATAGATTTATAGAAATGGGTTAATTTAAGATATAAGAGCTAGCTAACAAGAGGCCTGCCATAGACCATGCAGTTATAAATTAGCCTCTGTGTGTTTATTTGGGTCTGAGCAGCTGCAGGACTGGGCAGGACACAGGAAAACTTCTAACTACAGTGGGGCTGCACACAAAGCACCAAGATGAGCAGATGGAGCCTACACCTTAGTCACCTCTGGATTCTATGACCTGCTGAAGGTAGGATACCAGACTCCAGACCCAGTGAAGCCAATCTGCTACCAAGGGACTGTGGTTAGAGCCATGGGCCCAAAGTAACCTCTAAGAGCACAGAAATATAGACTCTGGGACCTACAGGGTCACTTAGCATCTCAGACATCAGAACCCCACCNCATATTGACCTCAGAAACCACTGGGACCAAAAATGATCTCTCAGAGGACCCAGGGCACAGTGGAGCTGAAGCTCGGCCCCACACTGACCTCTGAACCACTGAGCTGGAGACTTGGTCCAAAGAGGTTCTCTGGTCCTGGAAAAGGCAGAGACCTGGTCACCCTGTCTCTCTGGTCCCACAGAACTACAATTCCACAATTCAGTTTCTTAACACAATGTAAATCAAAGATGGATCAAATTTTGTATCTTCACAAAACATTCCTGAGCAACATTTTTTGCTTCACAGTGAGATATTGACCCAGGCTGAGACTTGCATGTGTAGGAGAAGAGATTATGATCCAGGCAGGCTAAGCCAAATGTCCTCCACTGCCCAGTACAACCTCCTTGTTCTACAGCATGGGCAATGGTGACCAGTGGGCAAGCTCTGGAGTTTGGCTGCAGGTTTACCAGGCATCTAACTTGGGAGTATAACAGTGGGATTGGAGTGAGGATTAAATGAGATAATGGATATGAAGGCTAAGTCTGGGGCCTAATACACAATAAACATTTANCAACAGTCAGCCACTTTCTTTCCTTCTTTTTAAGAGGCAGGGTTCCTCTATAAGATAGTATAGAGTCTAGACTGTCCAGGCTGGCCGTGAACTCCTGGGCTCTAGACTGTCCAGGCTGGTCATGAACTCCAGTGAGTTTCTAGTCTCAGCTGCTCAAGAAACTGAGACTATAGATGGACAACACTGGACCCAGCTGTTTCTTAGCCAAGCCTAGAGGTGGTACAGGCCTGGAATCCCAGCTTTTTGGAGGCTAAGGCAGGAGAATCATAAGATCAAGACCAGCCTGGACTACATAGCAATTCAGCACCAAACTGGGCAACTTAATAAGACTGAGTCTCAAAAATCATAAAACAAACAAACAAACAAAAAAAGGAAGTAAAGAAAGAAAAGAGAAAGGAGGTCTTAGGAATATAGCTTAGTAGTAGAGTGCCTGTTTAGCACACACAGATTCAGTCTAGTAGCAAATTCAGTCTCCAGTACCAAAAAATAGAAACTCCAGTAAATGAGTTTCTTGGTCAAGACCAAATAAGACATCACACAAAGCACTTCTCTTTATAGCAGGTCTCTTAAAATTAAGCAAGCAAAGAGATCCAGGTGAAAACAGACACTATTTGTAAAGAGCAGAGGAAGCCCCGAGTGAAGTCCTGAGTGTGTTTTTGACACAGGCAAGGCCATGTCAAGGACTNCAGTATCTCAGCCCCTCTGGAATGGCAAAGTCTAACCCTGTGAGGCTCAGAGGGATGGCAAAGCTTTCCTCAGGGATGTGAGTGCAGGGGAGTGACCTGTGCGTGCAAAACTAGCAACTGCAGCTTCCTATTCCCTTTCACAGCCTTGGAAGGCTCCTTATAGAGACCACCTACCCACCTAACCCTTCCCCTGTGTTATACATAATAAACACTCTGAGGTTAAGGCTGAGGTAGGTGCCACTGCAGTGTTAGTAGGTGCCACTGTGGTGTTAGTAGGTGCCACTGTGGTGGTAGTCAGTGCCACTTCTTCAGAGTCCATACACTCCACCTGACCCCAGCTTTTCTATACATGTGTCTATGTGTCTGTCCTTTTGCCATTCTCTTGTAACCCCTAGTCAGGCTTCCAAGACTCAAGCTTCTCAGGATGGAGTAACTACTCTCAGAAAATCCTTTATTCAAAATATACTAAAATTAACAAAATATTAGAGAGGAATTGGTCATAAATTCACAGTGGCTGCCCAGCAGGATGCCAACCTGTAGTCCCAGCTCCTCAAGAGGCTGAGGCAGGAGGATCACTGGAGCCCAGAAGGTCAAGGCCAGGCTTAAAAAAATGACAAAAATCCTANCTACAAAAAGTAAAAAGAAAGTCACAGTGGCAGCCAGAGAAGAGGATATAATTTTATTAGTAAACTTTAGTGGAGCCAGAGAAGAAACCAGAGATGCTTACAAGAATTCACATGGTTCTATATGAGATGAGGTTCTCAGTGCCACTCTGACCCCTAGATGAGGTGAGGAAAGGGGATACTCAAGGGGGTATGTCAGCAGATATGGTGGTCCACAGAGCTGCTCACAAATATACCTTATTTTGTCCCCAGACTCATGGTAAGGTAACATTTCTCAGCTTTCTTTGAAGTAACCTTTGATGTTGAGCAAACATCAAATTGTGTGATTGCTTTGGCAGATGTAATATGAGCAGAAGTTCTGAATCAAAATGTGTGCTTTGATGAGCCACTTAACCACAGATGCAGTAGTATTGGAGCTCCTGTGGTGATCACGTTACTGTCCACTGTGGATATCACAGTAAGCAAAACCCCCTTGTGGACNTTTGTCGGAAGTACTAGAGGAATGATAAGTAATCCTTATTGTCTTTAGTGACTGAGCTATTGAACTCGCTTGTTACAGCACCATAACTTAGCCTATACTGACAGACTGTAGCCCCGGAGAAGTACAGATTCAGCTGAGAGTAACAGTCTTGGCGATAGACATGAATGGATATGAGTTTGTTCCAACATAACTTTATTTACAAAAATAGATTGTGTATGAATGGGGTTGTGTTTGGCCTGAGGGCCTTAATTTGCCATATCTTATTTAAGAATCACTAAGGTATAAATTGGAATTCTGGCTCTGCTGCTGATTAGCTGTAGGAGTTTGGCAAAGCTTTCTAAGCCTGAGATTCATACAAATAAAAGAAAAATATAAACAAATATCAAAACACAGTGTTGGAAGTGCCTGGAACAGAAAACTCCATCCTCCAGAATGTATTTAGTAGATGGAGCCACCTGTGCTATAGTGTTGCAGTGGTTCTGCTGCTTTTGTTGCTTATGTGTATTGAAGATGTAGGTTTTGTCCTAATCTTCAGGGTATAGATGATTAAAGCCTGTTGCTGTCTTAATATGAGCAGACTCACAGAGGGGACAGGTCCCTAAGATAGAACTGTTCTCAGAGGACCTGAGGGAGAGGAAGGAAGTGCAACTCAGCCATCACTTGTCCAAGTAATAGTAACAATCACAGAGTGTTCTCTTGGTCTCCTCTGTCCAATTCCTATCTTTTCTCTCCTCAGGAACTAGCTTAAAGTCCACCTCCAGTCCCCAGTCCTCCTAGACTTAGCCAGCTTCTGCTGGCTTAATCACTTCTAACCTGTTATACTTAGCACAAGGCAGCTATCGGTTGTTGAACACATATTGTGTTCATGGTACCCTTTATGTATTATCTCAGTTTTCTCCCGGTCTTGAGAGGAAGGTATTTAAATCCCAATTTTACAGTCTTACCATGAGACTCTCTGAATGGCTTGATGGTGGCAGCCATTCCTGGGTGAAAGTGAACAATAAGAGTGCTACTACCACCGGGCGGTGGTGGCGCACACCTTTAATCCCAGCACTCGGGAAGCAGAGGCAGGCAGATCTCTGTGAGTTCGAAGCCAGCCTGGGCTACCGAGTGAGTTCTAGGACAGGCACCAAAGCTACACAGAGAAACCCTGTCTCGAAAAACCAAAAAAAAAAAAAAAAGAGTGCTACTACCGCTGGGTGGTGGTGCACGCCTTTAGTTCCAGCACTCGGGAGGCAGAGGCGGGCAGATCTTTGTGAGCTCAAGGCTAGCCTGGTCTACAGAGATAGTTCCAAGACAGCTAGGGCTGTTACACAGAGAAATCTGAAACCCTGTCTCGAAAAACAACAACAACAACCAAAAGAGTGCTACTACCTGCCAATGGATATGATGGTCATGAATTGAAAATTCTGCACCTGACCTCGTGTGATAGGTCACCATAAAAACATACTAAAACTGGCCTTAGGTTCTGTGTATAAGGCTATAAGAAACAAATATTTCATGTTTAGACTTCAGTTCCATTCCCAAGACATCTTTGTGTGTGTGTGTGTTAGTTTTCTACTGTTGTGATAAAACACCATGACCAACAGAACCTATAGAAGGAAGAGTTCATTTGGGCTTAGGGTTCCAGAGGGCTAAGAGTCTGTCATGGTGGGAAAGAGGCAGACACGGCACCTGGAGTAGCAAGCTGAGAGCTTACATCTTAAACCACAACCAGGAATCAGAGAGTGAACTCAAAGTGGCATGAGTTCTTAAACTCTCAAAGGCTATCTTCAATGACAACAAGGTAACACCTCCTAATGAAATAACTAACGTATCTGCATCCTGTCCCAACTGTACTTTATGTCTGCTTGGTCACTTCTCAGCCTCCCACCCCCCAACATCTACCTCTGCCTTGATAACATTTGTATATAACACATATCGGATCCCANCCAGGTCTACCAGGCCCTCTAGCACAAGGTAATGATGAAACTGATCAGCTATTGGTAGGAAGTATGCTAGAAGCCTCAGAATTTCATAAGAAACACCATGTTAATAGCAAGGTTTGAAGAAATATGTTTCTGTCACTTGGCAACAAGCCAAGGAAATTATAAAGAAATTTCCTCCTTGTTCTTTGTGTAACCAAACTCCACTACCTGTAGGAAGTAACCCAAAGAGTACTCAAAGAAATAAAATTTGGCAAATGGATGTGTCTCATTTTGTAGAGTCTGGAAAATTAAGATATGTACACCATACCATAGATACATATTCAAGATATACAATGAGCAATTACTTTGAGGTCTGAAAAAGCTGATTCTATAATTACACATTCATTAGAAGTTATGGCTATATTGGGGAGACCTGTACAAATTAAGACTGACAATGCTCCAGCATATGTCTCTAGTAAAATGAGTTTTTCATATTGCAACATAAAGCATATTACAGGTATACCACACAATTCTACAGGGCAAGCAGTTATGGAAAGATCTAACCACACTTTAAAAGATATGCTTAATAAACAGAAAGGGATAATAAAGACCCCCAGAGATAGATTGCACAATGGTTTATTAACTTTAAATTTTTAAAATGCTAATGAGAAGGGAATGACAGCTACAGAGAGGCATTGGATAGTAGAAAAAAACTGCTGAACTAAATCAGCCTGTATACTTTAAAGATGTGCTGATCTCAGAATGGAAACCAGGATATGTTACATTGGGGAAGAGGTTTTGCTTTTGTTTCCATGGAAGAAGAAAAGCTATGGATACCATCAAAATTGATAAAGATTAGATTCAAACAGGAGGTACCTCTTGATTAGAAGAGGTGATAGTTCATCAAACAGCATGACCATTCAATCTGTAATAACTTATAAGACTAACAAATGCCTTTTATTTGACAAGATATAACCTGTCAAAAAGGAAAAGAAAGTTAGGGTTGGGGAACGGTTTTGTTTTTGTCTTTCTAGGAGAATGAAGGCATCCAAATAAGGAATCTGAAAACCAATGAACAAATGAAACATCTAAAGAAAAAGGATGAGGGCTGGAGAGATGGCTCAGCAGTTAAGAATCCAGACTGCTCTTCCCAAGGTCCTCAGTTCAATTCCCAGCAACCACATAGTGCCTCACAATCATCTGTAATGAGATCTGGTGCCCTCTTCTGGCCTGCAGGTGTACATGCAGACAGAACACTGTACACATAATAAATAAATCTTTAAAAAGAAAAAAAAAGAAAAAGGATGAATCTTCCAGAGAAAATGTCCCAAGAAAAAGTAAATTGGCCTAACAGCACATTTCCAACAGGATAAAATTTCATAAATCTTCACAAATGTTTGTTTCTTCTGTTCTCTACAGACATATAAGGCAAACAGTTCTTTTGTAATCATAGTTCAAGTAAAAATTAAAGCTGGCTTTGGAGTTTGAGTGTGGCTCTCTCCTTCTCTAAACCCAAGCATGCTTGTTAAAGGAAAATCCAAAATTTCTATCTCATGTCAGAAGAGCCACCTGGTATGGGACAGAAGAAAAACAAAAATTAAGGAACTATTCTATTGCCACTAATCTCATAATCCTTTGGTTTTATTTTGACTCTTTAAAACTTTTCTTCAGGTGTATATTATCTCAAAATTTATAAGATTAATATAAATATATTTAAACTTTCTGTCATGATATTAATGGTCATATAGAGTACTAACTAATTCTTTTAAAAAGGCTTTAACTTCCTATACATGCTTTCAGGCTTGGGTCTGAATCAGGTAACTAGGAATTAAGTTTGTGTACCCCAGATGTGCTCAATAAATTGTGGTCCTTTAATCTCTTTGAGATCTGCTGCATATGACATTGAACATGTTTAAGTTTTCTGCAGGGAGCTGTGACCATGCCTAACAGCATCCTTTGAAGGCTCCAAAAGGATGATGGGACCCCACAACAACAATTCCACCTGGATTGTGGTAATGCCACTAAGCTAACAAACACCACCCAAAGATCAGCTTTGAACTACAAACTTCTCAGGACAATTTCAAGATGGTTAGCTGAGATGGTCCAGCCTCACATACTACTCTAGCCAGGACTTAACATAAGCCCTGCACTTTCCCATTACACAGAGACTGGCAACAAATGATACAGCTAGTTCTTCCAGGACTTGACCATTATCTCTATTTTCTCAGGGTCCCTTAGAGTTGCCATCACCTCCCCCTGACCCCAGACAACAGGAAGCAGTCTAGAGAACATGATGCCCACATTCCTAAGAGGTGGGGTGGGTGGTTTTTNGTCATTCAGTGGGTTATGGATATTTGTCATCGTTTGGGGGCTTGGTTACAAGTTGTTATTGGTAATGGTCAGGAAAAAAGCTGAACAAAGGAGATTAGATTCAGGAATCTCATTCTGAAAAGGAAAAGGGGGATATAGAAATGATAGATAAAAGGGCAGATTATTGAATCTACTTATAAACTAAAAAAGCAACTACTAGTCTTAAATATTTTATATTGGTATAGATTTTTGTATATTGATACAAATTTAAGGTTATTTTTGTTATACTGTATATATGTTTCTACTTTTGTTTAAGGTATTTTTGTATATTGATATAAATTTAAGGTTATTTTTGTTAGAACATACTGTACATATGTTTCTACTCTTGTTTAAGGTATTGTACCTATGCAGCTCATTTAACAACGTAATGTAAATTTCTAGTCCTTGAAAGTTATTATTACAAACTATTTAGGATAATAAAGAAATGCAGGTTAATAGTCACCTATAACAATCAAACTTGTCGTCATGTTAGGCATGTTTTCAAGGCCAAACAGATATATTTTAGGTGATCTCAAACACTTCAGAGATCAATAGAATATGGCATTTAAGATGTTTTAATAACATGAAGCTTTTCATGACAATGAGACACATCTGCTCCTGGCAGCACCAATCTACTTCAGAGAAGATGATGGGCATAGAAGAAACTCCATATGGAGTTTGCTTTCTTTGTGGCAAAAGTNAGCCACTAGGCAAGAAACTGCCCTTGCCTCAACTGCTGACAGCATGCTGTCCAAATTGGACAAGCAGGTCACAAAAGAAAGTGACTGCTGAACATTGCCAAGACAAAGTGGGACAGTCCTTCAAAATTCCTGCTTCATGGAAGTCTGTCAGATATTCTAAGCTTGTAGGCAAAAGATTGATGCCCCAATGTTGCAGAGGAAACTTGGGTGACTGTCCAAACAGCCAGCTGTTTCTGTCATTTCTATAGTTTGTGGCCAGGAGTTTCTCTGGTCCCACCTGGCCTTGTGGTCCAGACAAATCTCTCCCACCCACAGTTCCACAGCCACTTATAAAATAATACTCAGAGGCTTAATATTAATTACAAACTGTATGGCCTATGGCTCAGGCTTCTTGCTAGCTAGCTCTTTCACCCTAAATTAACTCATTTCTATTAATCTATATATTGCCACGTGACCATGGTGTTACTAGTCTGCCAGCATCTTATTGCTCCTTGGGCAGTGGGCTGGCATCTCTCCTCACTCCCCTCTTCTTCATCTGTCTCCAGTTTGAATGTACNGCCTATCCTTATTGTGCCTCGCCATTGGCCAAACAGCTTTATTTATCAACCAATGAGAGCAACATACAGAAAGACATCACAGCATACAGAAAGACATCCCAGAGCAATAGTTTTAGAAGTTGTTTGCTTTGCACTTCCTGTTTACTCAGGTAATATTATATCCTACTTGTGTCTCTGATGGAGTTGAAGACTAGACAATTATAGTTACAGTTTTCCTTGTTACCAAATTCAGAAAAGAAACTCACAAAAAAGGTGTAAAGTGTATAAGGTTGAGAGACATAAGAGCTTAAATTGTTTATCTAAAAAATATCTTGAGGTCTAAAAAGATAGTTTTAAGATNGTAATACAAATTACAATTAAAAATGGTTTAGGTATAAAACTTTAAATTCATCAAGATAAGATAGATAATAGATTATTTTCTCCAAATGTGCCAAATACAAAAGACTGGACATTGTGAATGTAATTCTTGATAATTTTTCTTATTGTATATAGTTTCATTTGTTTAAGTTAATACCTTTCCTTTCTATTTAGACAATACCTGATAACTGTTCTTATTGTATATAGTTTTACTGTGTTAGAGTTAAAAATCTTTCCTTTTTATTTAGACAAAAGGGGGGAAATGTTATGGAATAATCTTTTTATACACTGAAGATGTGTCTCTTTGATTGGTTTAATAAAAAGCTGAACAACCAATAGCTAGGCAGGATTTTCAGGGCAGAGAGAAAGGTGGAGAAAAAGGTGGAGACACCAGGAGATACAGAGCAAGCAGGATGGGCAATATGAAGATGAGGTAATAAAGCCCTGAGGCAGAAAGTAAATTAATAGAAATGGGTTAATTTAAGTTATACGAGCTAGTTAGAAACAAGCCTAAGCTACTGGCCACACTTTCATAATTAATAAGTCTCTGTGTCATTATTTGGGAGCTGACAGTCCCAACGAAAAATACATCTAAAGATCATCTCATTGAAATCACTACAATAGATATGAGTCTTTAAAAAAAAAATCCAAACTCCAAAATGCCTCTGATCCCAAGCATCTTTCATGAAGTGTGTGGGAAAGCAAGGCTGGACAGCTGCTTGCAACTAGATGATCTCACACGCTCCTGTGCTTACAGTGAAGGCTTATGGCCTCTGGAGTCCTGACCCAAGTCCAGGCATCAATCCACTATGTAGCTATTTCCTTGTAGCAGACAGTGTACTCAGTATGACAATATGAACGTAATTATTTATTTATTTATTTTCATCTCAAGTCCTTGAAATCTAACTTGTTGTTGTTAGCTCTCTGGCACTTCCATACAGAGGCAAGGTGCTAAAGAAAGATTGGAGACAAAGAGTCATAGGTATTTGTCACATGACATTATTCCTGGGAAGATGTGAACATCTACTGATGTTCTGCTGAGTTCAGTCAGGCAACCAAAGCAATGACACAACCAAAGTCCAATGTAGTGAACCAATGAGTTTATTGGGGTTACTTGCAGGAGCACTGACGACTCAGAGGCAGCTTAGATTAGAGTGCACAGAAAGACAATCTGTGCTTTACACTTAGAACTATCTTCATTACATTATCCACACTGCAAGTGCTGAATGGCTCCATGTGGCTAGCGGCTACCATATAGAACAATGCAGGTCTGAAGAAGCCTTGGTTGGACACTTTTTAAGAACACACTGGAACATTGTGTTGGAGATCATATTAATTAGATTCAGTGAATGATGGCAAGCATTCTAAATATGTTGGCACGAGCGTACATGACAGCAGATAGTTGTGTAACCCAAGTATTGAAGAGAACAGCTTAAGGGGAGGAAGGATTTGTTTAGCTCATGGTTTCATGTTTTCTTTGCCTCATGCCCTTGGACAGAACATCATGGTGTGTGGGTCAGCTTCCTCAATGGCAGACAGGCAGCAGACAGGAGCATGCTGGAAGCCAGGCCAGATACAGCCCCAAAGACAGGGCCTCAGTGATCGACTTCCTCCAGCTACACCCTACCTCCTACCTTTCAGTACTACTAAAAAATTCCATGTAATAGTGAGTCCATCAAGGGATTGATCTGTGTGTTAAGTCAAAGCCCTCATATTTGTGTCTCTGGAAACACTCTCAGAGACACATCCAGAGGTGTGTTCTACTAATCCCCTGGGCATTGCCTGATCCAATCAAATTGACAAATTAACCAAAATTAACCAAGAAATGTTTTTGCCCAAGAAATGTTTGCACAATCACAAATATGTAGGAATATAAAATCAGCATAAAAAGCAAACCTTTACTGAAAACAATCATTTGACAGAAGCAGAATTTTACCATTTTTTAAAAAATGAAAGCAAATCTGTACACTGAGACAGGTTTGCCTGTTTATTTTTACACAAAGAATTAAATATTGGCTAAATATTTGCTACTGTAAGACACAAAGCATTGTCAATGTCTGTCAGAGTTGAATGATATTTTGATTTTATAATTGTCACTGCTGACAGCGCTGCTTTGCCTAAATGCATAGTACAACAGAGTATGTTTGGGGCCATTTCAGAATTTTTGGGAATTTCTCTGGCCTTATCCCAAGCAAAGTTTAGCAACTTTTAATGAAACCCAATCTAGAAAATCAAACAGCAAATTTGAAAATCAAACATTCTAACACAGTGCAATCCAAGGATATACTAATTTGATGCTCCTATGCTGAGAAATGGTGCTAGGAAATATTGAATGTTTTGTTTTTCACAGTGAAAACATTGTGTTCCTATAGCATCAGAAAGCTTGAAAAGTACAATGAAGAACACTGCAATTCATAATATACAGTAGTTTCAACTCTAATCTAAGGTGTTTCTGGCATCATTTACTGGTGTTCTATGGAGGGACAGTACTTGTAGTCCCAAGTGCACCATGTTGCGTGTTCAAAAGCAAGGCTGCATAAAGTTGTGTGATACATCAAGGCAAGTGTTGATGGAAATATCTTGGGGGACTTATCACACCTTTGATTTTTAATTTTAAACTGTTTTGTTTGTTCATTTATATGTGGACCTGTGTGTTGGGGTACACATGCCTCTGTGTGTGTGTGTGTGTGTGTGTGTGTGTGTGTGTCTATGTGTGTGCACCCGTGCACGCAGAGACCATAGTAGGGCATCAGGTGTCCTCCTCTACCATTGTCTGCCTATTCTTTTGAGACAAGGCCTCTTCCTGAATCTGGAAGCAAGCAAGCCCCAGCAATCCTCCTGTCTCTGCCTATCTCAGAGCTGGGGTTACAGGTGTGCACTGGACATTCAACTTGTTCTTTAGCTTCTGGGACCCAAACTTCACTTCTCATGATTACACAGCAAATGCTCTTAACTGCTGGGCCATTCCTCCTGCCCCCCATTTTAAATTTTTAGTCATTGTACATTCAGAAACTTTTTGCTATAGCCCTCCACATTCAGTTAAGTGACCCTATATGTGTCACATTTTAAGAAGCTGGGGTCTACAGTTCACATAAGCTTATCTTACCCAGAGTGGAGTCTTCCAAAGCAGGTGTAGGTTGCCTAGAGTGGTCCTAACTAGAGCAAGACTTCCTGAAGTAGAAGTCACAGCTTCACCAACAGTCATGGTTGTATGGTCCTTGTGGCTGGAGTAATTCTCTCCAAGTGATTGTGGACTGCTCAGAACAGCCAGACTGCCTTCTNCTGGTTGTCAAAAGAAGGGCGGCTTGGCCGACAACTCAAAGCAGCCAGGCATAATGGGGTGGGAGGGGGGATGGTCTGTCAACTGTCACTCAAGAGACTAAATTCTTGACAATCTTACCAGTTTAGCTTATTTAAATAAATAAACAAACAAATAAGTAACCAAGTGTGATGATGATACAAACCAATCATAGGATTACCATTCTCAATAGTACTTAACAGTGTTAAATGCTCATAGAGGTCAGAGTTCAAACCTCTAGCCACATATCCTTTGGGAGAGGAGATCCCTAGGTCTGTCTCAAAAGGAAAGGAAGGGTTGAAGTTCCACGATTCCCTTCAAGGTCCAGCTCCCAGAGATCTAGTGTAGTCTCCCTTAAAGTTCCCTCCACTTCTCAGTAACACCACAGGCTGATGACCAAGCCTTCAAACAAGAGCCTTTGGTAGGCAGTTCAGATCCAAACTGTAACAATGGATATGACTCAGAAAGCACCTGAAGCGTCTGGGCTGCTAAGTATTGCTCATCCTCTGCACTTGATCAAAAGGCGTCTGTTCTTGAATACTAGATACAGGAGTATTAGCTAGAGGTGGAAAGTGTCAGCCCCCAAACACAGTTTTCACTTCAAAAGGAGTAAGAAAGAGTTTATTCTGGAGCCAAATTCAACTGATCATGGCCCAGGAAGACAGTTTCTGGTTTCTTCCAAATACAATGTTCCATTGTAGAAGTAGTTACATGAGGTTTTTATTAGTTACAAAACAAAGTTATAAATCAAATAAATCAATCAATAAATCAAAGTATTTATCTACCTGTAGGTGAGTAACAGCAAAGCAGGAAAGCTCTGCTGTAGGTTTTAGATTCTACTTGATGACACTCTTAGCTTTTGATTGATGGAAGCTGTTAAGATGGTAATCTGTTAAGAATACATTTCAAGGTTCTGATAGTTATAGGTTGTTAAATCAGACACAGAGATGGGCAATGGATGGCTTTCAAAGGTACTAAAAATAGCTCAAGATATTTTGGTTCTTGTATGCAACATCTTAACTGCTCNAAAATCTTGAAGTTAGTCATTTGGCCTTAAAGAATTTATAATATAGGGTGTAGCCTTCCTTTTCCCTCCCTCCCTCCCTTCCTTCTTTCTTTCCTTCATTCCTTCCCTTCTCTTCCTTACTGGAACATCAATTGAAATCTTGTCTCTACTTCTTTACAAAGTAAAGACCATTACAAAGACCTCCAGACCACCATCTATAAACAGGAAGCAATGATCACAGGGTCTCCTGTGGGGTAGTAGTGGTGGGGTGATGGAGTGTGTGTGTAAAGGATAAGTGAGGTCTTGCTTGTAAAGTGCTAGGCACATAGAGACCACATCACAAGTACTTAGTAAATAATGATGGTTATGATTAGCTGACTACTGTATCTTTAGCTGTCTGAGAGATGCTGTAAATAATATAATAATTTATTTGAGAGACTAATACAATGAAGCAGCTTTTAATATACAATTTTGCAGAAAGGGATGCCACCAAAGAAAAGGCAAAAATTGCTAGTGCAATGCTTTGGTACAAGACACTGGTTTTTAAGGTCCCCCAATCTGGAGAAATTCCTGTCCTTGTCTCCATTGGCTGGGACTTGCCTCTTTCCCAATTTCCTCATTTTATTGGTTTAGGACACAGAGCCTTATCTAAAGAATGGTTTGGGGTTGAGACAGCCCTGCCCTCCCCCACCTGTTTGTGACCATGGCNTCAGTAAGGCAGCAGACTACTTGAAACTTTAAGAGTTCTGCAATAAGCCACCACCAGTCACCAGCTAGTGGGCCTGTTGCCTCCTGCTCATCTGTAGCTCTGATGAACTCTAGGTGCCTCTCACACTGAAAATGGACCATAATAATCTATTTCTTACAGAGTATAAAAGCAACTCCAGAATTTCTGGTAGGAGGGACTCAAAGGGATCAATCTCACTGGAAACATTCCCTCAACACTGATCTATGTTAAGCCAGAGAGAATAAGAGTTCAAGGAGACATAATGGAACCAGGGCCCTTCCCTCAACCCCTTTGGCATTTCGTTCNTTCAAGGCATTCAAGGGATTCTTCACACCCATCTCTCTGGTGGTCCCCCTGCCCTGATCAACCAACCAGACAACAAATACAAAACAGTCCCTGCCAAGATTCGAACTCCAGAAGGGAGAGGAATGAGATAAGCACTGCACATTCTCAGAGAAGAAAGTGGATGTTCTAACTGTGGCCCTCTGCAAGTATTGTCTGTGCTCCTAGTTGCTAGGAGTAGGGTGCCTTCAGCACCTTGTTTTGTTTTCATCTTTTTGAGACAAGATCTACTACATATCCCTGGCTGGCCTGAAATTCCCCAAGAAAATCAAGCTGGCCTCAAACTCAGGAGATCCACCTGCTTCTGCCTTCCAAGTGCTGGCATTAAGGGCTTCGGCCACCACGACACCTCGTCTGGCTTTTGCCTTAACAATATTAGACACGAAGGACGCACAAGGGTGAGAGGTGGGTCTGAATGGGGTTGGCGGTACGCTCGAGTGCAACGAACGTTAACTCCTTTAGGTGAGCCTCGGATCTCCGCACAGCGGCCTCTCCCCACCTGAGCCTCGGATCTCCGCACCGCACAGCGGCCTCTCCCCACCGTTACTTCCCTAAGGACAACCACACCCTCTGCTCTTCTTTCCTGCTCCTGCCCAGCATTCCTAGAAATGTTCTTTTGACCTGGAAAAGTTTTGACCTTGAAACCTGGGCTTCACTTCTAGATAGCTGTGACCTTGGACGGATGGAAAGTTCCCAGTTTCCTCCGTACCAAGCTTAAGGACTGTTATTAACCCGGAGGGCTTAATACAGTATCTATGCACGATATGTTTTTAAGAATTNAGCTCTGGTGGTATTTCATGTCTTAGCAAACAGGCCCGAAAACAAAACTGGCAAATGTATTCATTAGCTCTAATAATACTGGTTAAGACTCCAGGCTTTAGTTCCTGTTTTACACACCGAAGAATNAGGGAAGNTGCATCTTCTAAACTTATTTCTCCTTTGGCCTCAAGTAGACTTCACTGATCCAACATAAACATCAGCGAATATGTACATCGTGAGTTCCTGGTTCCTTTCTGGCAGNAGCTACAGCTATAGTGACCATCCACCCAGGGCACTAAAGGTGGGGAGGCTTTAAGGATTGCAGGAAGTCAGAAGATTCACAGGAAGTTAGCATTCGAATAAGAACGGAAAAATGGTTCACTGTCAAGGTTTTCAGGTTGCTGGCCCTTTCCGTTTTGAGCATCTGTAGAGATCTCATTCTGAAAATAAGCCTACTACTCTTTCTCCTATCCTTCCCGAGGTCACTTTGAGGGACGGAGCCTCAGGAACCACGTAAGAGAAGATCGCTGCCCTCGATTCCTCATCCTGCTGGCTCGCCTGCGCGTCCGGGAGACCTGGCAGGGTTAAAGCTGCCAGTCAGTCCGCACCATTTAGCAACATTCCGCGAAAAGGCGGCNTGGCAGTGCTGGCTCCGGCTTTGTGAAAAGGCTCAGCGAAGGAACACCATCACCCGGAGCCACCTGCGGCAAGTGTTCCGGGACGCAGGGACGCCGGGTCACGTGGGCTCGGCGGGCGCGCGCCCCAGCCCCGCGGGAGGCGGTGCGCGGGAGGGGGCGGGGCCGGGGCCTCCCGTGAAGCCCCGCGCGCGGAAGGACCGGAACTCCGGGCGGGTGGCTTGTTGATAACATGGCGGCAGCAGCTGCCCGGGCATCCCGAGGAGGCGGCAGCGCCCACACCCGGAAGAAGGGGCTGTTTTCGGGCTAGTGCGGCGGCTCCTGCGGACCCGGAAGTCCCAGCCAGCTGCTGAATGAGGGGAGCCGGGCCCTCCCCGCGACAGTCCCCCCGCGCCCTCCGCCCCGACCCGGGCCCCGCCATGTCCTTCTTCCGGCGGAAAGGTAGCCGAGGGGTCGCCGGCGGGGGGCGAGCCGGGCGGCGGGGGGGCGGCTGGCCTGCAAGGGCTTCGTCAGGGCGGCTGCGAGGCTCTCGGTGAGCCCGCTCGGCCTCGGCGCCGACACCCGCGGTGCGGTGCACTGCCCGGGACCCCGCAGGGTAGAAGGTGGCCTCATGCGAGGTCGGAGGGGCATTGTCGCTCTGGGCCGAAAGTGCTTGCTCAAGCCCGTAGAAGTTAACACTTGTTTGCTAAAGAACGGCTTTTCTGTTGTATTTGGTTTCCAGAGGTTTGTATGTGTGTGTGTTGTCTATGTGCACGCGCGCACTGTGGATCAAGATAAGGAAATCCCTGTACTTATAGGAAGTCCGACTTTTCCGAATATTGAGGGATTTATACCTAAAACCACGTGAAACTGTTGTTTTCTTCAACCAGCGCTATTTTCTAGTTTCCTCTTTTGGGGGCGGGGGTGGAGAGCGGAAAGGGGCCCACTGTTATTCCCAAAATAAAAATTCTTACTACTGAAGTTCCGTATTCAGAAGACTACTGCTTTTGATGATTTAGCAAGTTTACTAATTATTGGAGTCGTTGCTGTTCTTATAAATGAACTACTTGGATTTCTGATGTTCAGTTGTAAAAGCTTGCTCAGTTTTAAAGTAAGAGGCAGGGTGATTTTGATCCTGAAGAAGGTTGTTGCATTTCATTAAAAATACATACACAAATTGAACAAGCAAAAATCTCTTTAGATGTTGATGGTTATATCTGTCCATTCTTGTTGCTTCAGAGAAGATGTACCAGACAGATTTAAAAAAAAAAATAACACTTAATCAGACTTGTATTCACATGACAGCTTTTTCATAAACTCTGTAACCTGGAACAGCCAGTTAACCCACTTCTCTCCCAGCTGAGAATCAGGTGATTCCTAAAGCCCTCCTAGGACTGTAGTTGCCTGTTAATGCTAGATGATGAATGAATGAAACTGGTAAAATGGTAGGAGGCTTTACCAGTAAAGTATCTTAATACCTCTGGAGTTAGTAACTGTGTGACAGTGTTGGATGCTTACTTTTTAAGGGGGAAAATGGATTCTAAGTATGGGACTAATTTCATGTTGCGTGACAACAGACTGTTGTCTGTTTATTCAACACACACACTGCCAAGTGTCCAGTCTGCCAGACACTGTGCTAGGATGTCATTGAACAGTCATCCAGACGTAGTCTCTGTGTCTATGGAGCTCATTGATGCTGTAGGCAGAGAATAAATAAGCAAAAAAATAAAAATTTAAAAAAATGTGTGTATATCCTTACAAACTGAACGATGTATAATGAAAGAGTAATTTATGAAACCTATTTTGGTTGGGTGTTAGAAGAAGAACTCAGTATGTAACCTTGAAACATAAAGCTAGTGGAGCAGTATGAGGATGTAACTTTAGAGAGGTCAGGAAAGACACTGTAGGTACTAGGAATAAAGAGCTGGTGCCCTTCAGGAAAGGCAAGGCAGCTCTGTGACTGAGGCATAGAGAGGTAGGTGGGCAGACACATTATTGAGTTTTATTCCAAATACAGAGAGAATATATTACAAAACTTCTGAAGAGGGATAATCTGACAAAAAAGAGTGATCTGATTATTTGCGTGGGAAGCTCATTCTAGAGTCAGGTGGCTCAGCATGTAAAGACCCTTGCTGTGAAGCCTGACCATCTCCGTTTGTACCCCAGGACCCACAATGGTGGAAGGAAAGGACGACTCCCATAAGTTGTTCTCTGACCTCCATACATGTGCTGTGGCATGTCCACACCCACAAAATAAATAAATATACTTAAAAAAAAAATCATTCCAGAGTAGTTTTGGAGACTGGATGTGGCAAGTGAAGCTAGAAACAGGCTTTTTTGGAGTGTTGGATTGAGGCCGTCTAGCTTTGTAGCCATGACCTTAGCATTTACTAGTTAGATCAGGGTGCTCTCAAACTTGTGGCGGTTACTCTGCCTCTGTAGTATTGGGATTGCAGGCATACATCACCACATCTATCTTCTGAAAACAATCTTATAAAGATCCTCCTCCTCACTTTGTTTTTCTTCCTTGATAGAGGTTTACTATGTTACATTTCATTTAAAATGGTAAATCTAAAAGCAGGAAAAGGGGACTGGGGTAGCTCAGCCCTTCAGAGCACATGTCCTTCTTACACAGAGGAGCCCACATGGCAGCTCACAACCATCTGCAACTCCAGGTCCAGGGAATCCTGTACCCTCCTCTGGCCTCCTTGGGCACTAGGCATGCACATGATATATGTACACAGATACAAGTAAAACACACAGCAACAACAAAATAGGGGGGGAAATGGTAAGAATTACCTTAGTGTTTTCTCATTTTCTTTTTTTGCCTCTCTGTCTATATTGTATTAAGTTTTTCTTTTGTATCTAAGTCTTCTGAGAGATGCCATTTGTAATTCTTCTGTCATGGTTTTCATCTATTTTTGGGGGGTTTTCAAATTAGTATCTTGCCATTACTGGCAGGCATTTCTCGGTCTTCTGAGGACAGGATTGCAGGGATGTAAGACAGACCAATTGCCTGTCGGTCTCTTCTAGTATACACACCCTGGAATGAATGGAGTTACAAGATTCTCATTTGTCTTTGAGAATATCTTAAAGATGTCTGTCACGGCCTTTAATCCCAGCAGTTAGGAGGCAGAGGCAGCTGGATCTCTGTGAGTTCAAGGCTAGGCTGTTCTACCGA
>LZPO01107898.1:906831-925427 GCA_001675575.1 Neotoma lepida
AAAAACCAAACAAACAAATGAAAAGCCAGAAAAGAAAGTTGAGCCAGATAAAAGCCAGATAAAACGTGGGCCTTTGAGCAGGATACTGATGCCATATGGTTTTCATGACAGGTATTCTGGAAGAATTCTAAGAATGAGACCCAGAAATTCTTTTGTACTGTAGAAAATAGTTTAGTCTTGAAAATAAATAATAAGAAAGTAAACTACTCCAAGAAAAAAAAATCAGATAGTGAAAAAGAATGAGACCATGCTTTTGAGCTTTGCTGACTGGTGGATCTGAACAGACAGACGAGAAATTAGAAAGGAGAATTGGTGTGGAAGAGGTGACAAGTCTTATATTTGGACAAATATGGCCTGATGTGGCAAAGCCAGAGTGGGAATCCCCAGCAATAAATAAGAGATGTAAGAACAGAGCCCAGATCAAAGGATAGATACGAGGTCAGGCCAGGGGTTCTTCAGCTGCTCCACTAAGGCTTCCCCTAAGAGCTGTTGCTGAGGGAACAGTAGAGTCATGTTAGTTACTCTGCTTTTACTGGTCTTGTAGACATAATGAGGTCTGATTTTTATTAAGTTTATTTGGGGAGCAAGAGCTTATACCCTAAGGTTTGCAAACTTTTGCTTTAGTAATAACGGAAAGTTTGAAAATAAGTGTACTTTCTAGAAGAAAGCAGTATAGACTATCCTTAGGAGAGGAGTCGGGGAAGGAGGCCGTTTCTGACAGTGGACACCTAAGAGATGGGTTTTAGAAGGAGAAGAATGAACAGACTCGAGAGGAAGTTAGGGAGTGTAGTGCCATGGAGTCCTAGGAAAGAGGCTATCGGGAAGGAGCAGGGGTGGAAAGGAGGTGTGAGTTCTAACAGAATAGTCAAGAGGGGGAGAAAAGCCTTGTGTTTTCCCTGCACGGATATGTTTGTACCATGTATACAGAGGCCAAAAGAGGGCATAGGACTAGAGTTACAGATGGTTGAGAGCCACCATGTGGGTGCTGGGAACTGAACCCTGGCCCTCTTTGAAAGTAATGAATACGAACAGATTTACCACTTCCCTCTCCAGCCCCTAAGATAAAGTACTACACAAATGAATTCATAGCATTTTTGTTATCATGGATTTCTAATTAAAGATATGGTTAGAAAGGAGGCATTCACACAGAATTTTCTGTGTAGCTATTGTCTGTATAAAAAAACTAGCCAGGTATGGTGATAAGGCTCAGTGGGTAAAAGTGCTTGCCATGCAAGCCTGGAGACNCTGGATTTGATCCCCTGGAACCCACATAAAGGTGAAGGAGAGAACCATTTCTACAAAGTTGTCCTCTGCATTCCACCTGTGCACTGTGGCATATGTGCTCATACATATAACACATACACACACGTGCTTGTAAATAAATATTCTTTTAAACCTAAAACTGGCTGTGATAGTGCACACCTGTAATCCCTAAACTCTGGAGGCTGAAGCAGGATTGTGAGTTCGAGGATAGCCTGGCCTCTATAGTCCGACTATGTCTCAAAAATGACAATTAAAATGCAAAACTATTGTTTATAAACTTGCTAAAATGGTTTTACTTCCTTCAGTTTAACATGAAAATAAAAACTAAGACAACTTTCTTTTTAAAGTTGAACAAATAGTTTGAAGNCATTTATTCTCCATTCTATAATTCCTGAACTTTTGAATGGCTGATAAATTTACATATTTGATAAACAGCTGTGTGTGTTCCATTTGTATGTGCTTTAACCTGTAAACATCTCAGAGAGCCATCAATTGGGTTGTAGTAGTCTGTATCCATCATAAGAAATATTTCTGAATGTTACTCAGGTCCTGGCATCAGGGACTTAAGTATATGCTGAGATTGGGAGCACTTACGGGGGTACTAGGAGAACGGGGGTACTAGGAGATGCAGCTTAGTTACTTGAGAGATTCTTGAGGCATGGCTTGCTAAGTGACCTGTATCATTTCTCTCTTTCCTGTTGTAGCAACATAATAAACCAAAAACTTTTTTGGTTTTTCAAGACAGTTTCTCTGTAGCCCTGGCTGGCCTGGAACTCACTCTGTAGACCAGGCTGGCTGGGGACTCAGAAATCTGCCTGCCTCTGCCTCCTGAGTGCTGGGGTTAAAGGCATGTGCCACCATGCCTGGCTTTCCAAAACTTACTCAAAAGTTTCTCTAAGATTCATGACTACTTGTGTGAAACAGATAGGACAAGTACATTTTTAACTTGGCTTCAGCAACAAGTTTAAGTGTCACTCTGACAGTGCTGCAGTATTGAATCCGTTTTTTCTGCTGCTGCTTTAGTAAACAACTTCTTACCCTGGGAACTGAGCTCTTGTTCTTTAGAGATAAGTGTGAGACTCAACTTTAGCAACTGAGCTCTCTCTCCAGCCCATAATTTAGAATGCTGAAGTCAAAAGGGTGATATATTTCTTCAAGCTACTAAAGAAATACATTTTCTGAACAAAACAATTTGTGGTGTTGAGAATCAAACCTTAGGGCCTGTTTGACAAGTGCTAAACAAACAACTCTGCCGCCAAATTATGTCTCCATTGACTTTGTAAATTTTAAGTGTATTATTATTATCGTTGTTATTACTAGTTTTTTGAGGCAGGGTCTCATTATATAACATTGGCTTCCCTGGAACTCACTGTGTTGACCAGGCTGGCCTTGAACTCGAGAGATTTCCCCCTATCTCTGTCCCCTTATGTGCTGGGATTAAAGGCATGGGACACTGTGCCCTGCCTAAGAGTGTTTAAGAAGCTTGAACTTTAGTTATCAGTGTCTTTTATTAGATGGAGAAACTTTGTTGCTCAGTTAAAAAAGTATTGTGATGAACATTTTTCTAGATCTCTTTTTCTCTCAAGAATTCTAAATTCATGCCGGGCGGTGGTGGCGCACGCCTTTAATCCCAGCACTAGGGAGGCAGAGGAAGGCGGATCTCTGTGAGTTCGAGGCCAGCCTGGGCTACAGAGCAAGTTCCAGGGCAGCCAGGACTACACAGAGAAACCCTGTCTCAAAAAAGCAAAACAAAAGAAAACACCTCTTCAGAAAGGGTTTTGTGAGTTCCAGGAAAGGCGCCAAAGCTACACAGAGAAACCCTGTCTCAAAAAAAAAAAAAAAAGAATTCTAAATTCAGTTTTGTTTGTGAAGGAAGCAAAGATTAAGAAATTGAAAAGGTCCACATTTCAAAATGCTTCCTAGATTTTTATACTTTTCTCTTTTGGGAGACAGGTTTTGCCGAGTTGCCCAGACTAACCTGGAATCTGGCTTGACTTCTGGCTCCCTGCTGGGATTGTGGTTATATACCACCGAACTCAGCTTGGCTTCTGTTTTTTTAATCAAAGTTTTCAGAGAAAGAGCTCTCTAAGTTAGAGTTGTATTGAGAGTTATAAATAATAGAGTGTTTTCTTTCCACTTTGCTTGCTGCTTGATAGAATTATCTTCTATTTATTTATTTATTAGAGATGGGCTATGAAGGCCTTTCTGTCCTGGAGCTCTCTCTATAGACCAGGCTGGCCTTGAACTGACAGAGATCCACCTGCCTCAGTCTCTCATTTGCTGGGATTAAAGGCGTGTGCCGACATGCCTGGCTTATTTTACATAAATTTTATTTATTTAATGAGTATGGGTGTTCTGTCTGCATGTGTACCATGTGTGTCTGTGCATCATGTGTGTGTCTGGTTCCCCACAGAGGCCAGAGGAGGGCACCAGATCCCCTGGAACTGGAGTTGCAGGTGGGTGCTGGGCTTGTACCTAGATATTATGGAGAGCAGCCAGTGCTCTTAGCTACTGAACTGTCTCTTCAGCCCCTTAACTATTTTTTGAGTGTTTAAGTATTAGAAAGTTTTTTTTAATTTTCTTAAAGCCTGCTCATGGGTTTCAGATCATCAAGTTGTGTTTAACTTTAAACTTTTTCTTTTTCAAAACTTACAGCTTCAATAGCCGTACATTCCCCACAAAAAAGCACTAAAAATCATGCCTTGCTGGAAGCTGCGGGACCAAGCCATGTTGCAATCAATGCCATTTCTGCCAACATGGACTCCTTTTCAAGTAGCAGAACAGCAACGCTTAAAAAACAGCCAAGCCACATGGAGGCTGCTCATTTTGGGGACCTAGGTAAGTGACCACTTCTTAGTAACGCCTAATCAAGGACAAACTTAATAAAACATGTGAGATTCTAGTCAAAGGATATTGAACTCCATGATTGGAAGAGACTTTGAAAAAAAAATGCATTAAAAAAAAATAACCGCACGAGTAATGAGGTAGTGCTGTATTGTGTTCATGTAAATATAAGGAATGTCCAGTAGAAAAATAAAGAGATGTATTTGACCACATAAGAATGCACAAAAAAGATTACTTATTTCAGTAGTACTCAAGGAGATACAAATCAAAATAATAAGTTGAAATATTAAAATATATTCAGAGTTTGCTAATTTGAATGTTAAGTGGAGTTGAAGGAAGTGGCCACTCCTAGTTAGCAGTGGTACAAATGAGTAAAAAAGACTATTTTGGGAAGCAGTCAGTTTGGAAGTATTGTCTGATTCCACTGTTAGAAAAGCTGATAGTCTGTTTAGATAGGAAATGGTTACCAAATGGCTTATTCATTTGCTTCTGTCTTTTAGGCAGATCCTGTCTGGACTATCAAACTCAAGAGACCAAATCCAGTCTTTCAAAGACCCTTGAACAAGTCTTGCGTGACACTGTTGTCCTCCCATATTTCCTTCAGTTTATGGAACTTCGGAGAATGGAGCACTTGGTGAAATTTTGGTTAGAGGCTGAAAGTTTTCACTCTACAACTTGGTCCCGAATCAGAGCACACAGTCTGAACACAGTAAAACAGAGTTCACTGGCTGAGCCTGTCTCTCCATCTAAAAAGCAGGAAACTACAGCGTCTTTTGTAACTGAGTCTCTTGACAGGAGGTTGGGGGATTCTAGCTCAGCNCCACTGCTTATGACTCAACCAGAAGGAATTGACCTGAGTAGTAGAACTCCGAACACTCAGAATCACTTGCTACTTTCCCAGGAATGCCACAGTGCCCATTCTCTCCATCTTGAAATGGCCAGAACAGGAGCTCATCAAATCTCCACAGACTCCCAAGAATCCTCTTCCAGACTTACAGTAGCCAGTAGAAATAGTCCCTCTTCTCCACTGAAAGAACTATCAGGAAAACTAATGAAAAGTAAGTATGTCATGTCTGTGCCTCATCATAACGCAGGACTTAAAACAAGGGATGAAAGGGTCAGTATCTTTTTACCTCTAGTTCACAAATGTAAGAGGATTTGGAGGGTTGAGTGGAGTCGGTGTGGAAAGGATCAGGAAGTAGATCTGAGTGACTCCTTGCTGTGTGCTAACAGAGCAGACAGTGCAGCAGGGCAGTGTGCTGTTTTTTTTCACATTTGGAAGGGAAACCATCGTCCAAGTGGATGATCTCCTGGTCTCAGTCCTCATTTATTACTGTTAACTGCACCTTGTAGGTTAATTTTTTTCATTTTATTTTTTAGATTGCTGGTAGGTATCATTTATTGAGTTCTGTGTTAAGTATCTATTTGGATTTCATCTGATTGTCATGACAGCTGTGGTAAGTAGGTATTAAATCCCATTTACCCTTGAGAATACTGTGGTTTAGAAAGTTTCTTCCCTGGTTTTCTAGTAAGTGAGGAGCAAGAGTTAAACCCAGGCATCTTGAAAATAGCACTTTTTTATTTCCTGTTCTATTAGTTCAGAAATTACACCACATTCTTATTTTTGTAATTACTGCTCTTCGGAATTCTTATTATCCAGACTTTTTATCTTTTTTATCTTCTCTATTTCGCAAAGGTTGAATGATTTCTTCAAATGCTTGTTGTAGCTTACAGAGTGTCTATAAAGATAGGTCTGGTTTGCTAATGAATCAGTTTTAGTGTGTTATTTCATCTTGGAAAGTTCCTGAACTTTTGTAAAATTTTATTTTACTCTGTGTGTGTAAATGTGTGTGATTGTGGGCATGTGAGGTCTGTCATGCATGTAGAGGTCAGAAGAAAGTTCAGGCTTGCTTCCTTCCACAGTCAGCTGCAGGGATTGGCTCTCAGGCTCGTGAGACAAATGTTTTTACCTGCTGAACCATTGCCAACCCCTGAATCATTTCTTGAAATGCTTTTTTTCTGACTTCTTTTTGTTGTTGTTGTTGTTTCTTGTTTCCTTCGCTTTTATTTTGATTATATTTTTATCTTCTCAGATCTATTGAACACAGTTGACTGATACTCCTATCTACAGTACTGGTGGATCTGAGTCAACGTTGTTTGTTTTGTCAGACTCACAAACTTGGTGTGGAATGTGGTTTTTCAAGGGGTGGGTGTGTGAACGTACATTTTGTCAAGTTTTACCACAGTTTTCTAACTGACTGAGCTCAACCAGCCACCTGTTTTGTGAACCTGTGTATGTGGACAGTGTTGAGGCTCTGTAACTAGAGTTACTCTCTCTTGCTGTGGTAAAACACCCGCCAGAGGCAGCTTAGAGAAGGAAAGGTTAAATTATATCATTTTACACTTCAGACCACACTCCATCATTGAGGGAAGTCAGGGCAGGAGCTGTGAAAGCAGGAACCTGAAGGTAGGAACCATGGAGGAATATTGGTTGCCGACTCCTTCACAGGCTCACACCTTCTTATACAGTGCAGGACCACTTATCTCGGGATGGGCTGCTCACAGTGGGCTGGGCCCTCCTGCTTCAATTAAGACAATCTCACAGACAACCTGAGACAGATAGTTACTCAATTGAGACTTTTTGGGTGGTTCTGGACTGTTTCAAGTTGATAGATAGTTAATGTTAGCAAGGATGGGTAGTCTGTTTCAATAATGTTGGTTCAGAACTATTTGGATTTGCTTTCCTCAGGCACCTGGAACCTGTTTCACTCTCTTGGCACCTAAACATCTTAAAACTAGTTTTATTTGTGGATTTCCGGCCTAAAATCCATATGTGAACAATCTTGTGGATAAGAATTGTCAAAGGAAGATTCCCCTACCCCCACCCACCTTTTTCTTGAGCATCAGAACACCAAAGCTTCCCTCTGAGAAGTCATTTTTTTCCTGTTCAGTTGTGTCACCAAAGATATGTCCCACCCTTGTGTTTTCTGCCCTAAGTGGTGACTTTAGTCCTGAGCAGCATCCTTTAAATGTTAAGTGCCAAATCTGGGAGTTGCTGGAGGTTTTTTCCCCAGGTAAATGTACTTTTATTACCTGGGTTTGCATTCATTCTCCTAAAATCCAAAAAGCTTTGACTAAAATTATGTGAATAAAACATGACCTGAGTCATATGAACTTACTGTAGAAATGTAAATATGTTTAGTTATGTAATAACATCTAGATGATGCTATGATACCAACATACTCTATGTTAAACATAATATGTTGTCCTTGTAGTAACCATCAGAATTCTGAATTTCAAAGTATTGCTAGCTCTAGAAGATTAAGATAAGGGAATACCTGATTCTGCTCTTCTTCTCAGCACTGTGGCCAGTTATGAGCATTAACTGCTACACCATGAAAAAGAAGCTTCTCTGACTAAGGTTGAGAGTAGCACAAATTTATGGATATAAAGTATTTAGAAGGCAGGTGGAAGTGTCCATTTAGTTTAGTTGGTTTTGTTGTTGTTTTAAATTTCACATGCTTAAGTGTTTTGCTTGCATGTATGTCTGTATACCATATGTGTGCCTGGTACCCATGGAGGCCAGAAGAGGACATCAGAGCCTCTTCAACTGGAGTTAAAGACAGTTGTGAGCCATGATGTGGGTGCTGGGAACCAAAGTGAACCAAAGTTTTCTGCAAGAGCAGAAGTGTTTTTAGCTGCTGAGCCATTCCCCAGGCCCCAACATGTCCCTTTAACAGAACAGCAGTAGTAGGCTCCCCACTAGGGCCTATGGCCCCTTCATCTGTGGGCCTTTAGGGTGTCGGGCATGAGCCCCTCCTGTGGAGTGTGCATCAGATCTTGTCAGCAGTTACCTCCATAATATTCAGACCACTATTGACCGATGGGCACATCTTTCCTGGTAGGTTAGTATTACAGCATGCAGGACCTCCTTTGATGACTTTGCTCCTCAGCAGCCTGTGTGATACCTTCCGACATTGTAAAATCTAGTCATCCGAGGTTTCTGGACCAGTTCTATCTCGATTTCTATATATCCTACAACCAAAATGAGTGCTATGTTTAGCGATAAGATGGAGTCCTACCGTGTAGCTCTGCTGGGCAGTCAAGAACAGTGGCAATAGCCTGTATTATTTTGGGGCCTCTGGGGTCTCCCTGACCAATAACTTACAGGGAGGTATCTCATGCCTGATACTGAGATCTTAATCCATGGCTTCTGTTATTGTCCACCCATTCTGTTATGTTCACACTCCTTTTGTATTTTAAAATTAGCTTTTAAAAGTAGTAGGTTTCCATAAGGTCTTTGATTCCCTCTCCCCACATCCTCTAGTGTACANTGTCTTTGGAGTAACTTCTTTAGGGTAGACTAATGATTTCTATTTCCCTTCTCCCTTAGTGTCTTCAGAGATTAAACATACAACTTCAGACTGAGCCATATCCCTTAGTCTGGACTTCATTTAAAGGGATAATAAATTTGGCTTCCAGATCTTAGTTTATGTTGTCAAGGGGAGAAAACAAAGTAGTTTTTTTAGCTGACTTTGATAAAGATACTTAATTTTCCTAGTGTATATGTGGCTTCATAGCTGCCTCCCTGGCTTCATGGTTGGCTTTGCTGATAGCCCTGTCTATTGTGGTTGGGCCACACTTCCACTGACTAGTTCCTTCATTGTGTTAAGCTTGGCTTGATTTATCATCCAGTGTCCTCAGCTAGGGGTTACTGACCTCAGCTAGGGGTTACTGACCTTCCTGACCTCAGGGCTTTTATATGTGTGTAATCTGTACACCACAACTGTGAGTTACAGACAGTTGTGAGCCACCATGTGAGTGCTGGAATTGAACCAGGTCCTCTGGAAGAGCAGNCAGCACTCCTTACCATTGAGCCATCTCTCCAGCCNCATGACCTCAGGTTTTTTGAGTTTTGATTTTGTTCATAAGAACATTGTTAATAGGGATTGGAGAGNTGGCTCAGAGGTTAAGCGGCTGCTCTTCCAGAAGTCCTGAGTTCAATTCCCAGCAACCACATGGTGGCTCACAACCATCTCTAGTGGGATCTGATGCCCTCTTCTGGCTTTAAGACATACATGCAGATGGAGCACTCGTATACATTAAATAAATAAATAAGGGCTGGAGAGATGGCTTAATGCTTAAGAGCACTGACTACTCTTCTAGAGGACCCAGGTTCAATTCTCAGCACCCACATGGCAACTCACAGCTATCTGTAACTCCAATTTCAGGGGACCTGACACTCATGGCAAAACACCAATGCATATAAATTAAAAAAAAAAATTAAAATAAATAAATAAATCTTTAACTGCTACTATATGGGTCCCTGCTAAGCCATCTTTCAGGCCCCCTTTATTACTTATTTAGTTGGTTAGTTATTTTGTTGTTTCGTCTCTTCTTTTGATACAGGATCTTTTTCTGTATAATCCTAGTCTGG
Organism: Neotoma lepida; assembly: GCA_001675575.1. Taxonomy (NCBI): domain Eukaryota; kingdom Metazoa; phylum Chordata; class Mammalia; order Rodentia; family Cricetidae; genus Neotoma; species Neotoma lepida. Next base: position 916,376 of record LZPO01107898.1, read on the forward strand.
ACCCCTTTTTTTCTTTTTATTATAGAGTATTAAAATTAGTACAACCTAAATTGTTGTGTGTTGTGTGGGGGCCTGCAGAGCCAAGTTGTTTACAAGTATAGATGATCCTGGGAGGAGGCAGGGAGGGAGGAACCAAGTTGTTGACAAAGGTCTGTGGGGGTCTGTAGAGGAAGCAAGGAGGGAGAAACCTAAGCTGTTTATGTTTCGGTGACCTTTAAACTGATTGGCCCGAGGGGGCATCTACCCCACCCCTCTCTCTGGCCTTGTGGTTTTAGGCTTTAAAAGGGGCTGTTTTTCAATAAAGGAGTTCTTGCTTGATTTGATTCCCTGTTAGGTCTGATTGTCTCCCAGGAAAGGGAGGCTGGGAATGGGGAGGACAGTCACACTTACCTTTCCTTGGTTCCAGGCGGTCTCTTCTNGGGAGACCTAAGTTCTCAGTGGGGCAGATGTCACAACAGTATTGTTTTGTTGATTTTGGTTGATTGGTATTTTGTTGATAGTATCTATATTGCCTGACTGGCCCCAAATTCCCTTGGTATGCTTTTAGAATAATCATCCTGCTTCACTCTCTGGAGTACTGAGACTACAAGTGATATAACTATATATAGCTTGTCTGGCATAGTTATTGATTTCCTCCCCAACCCCCAAAACAGAGTCTCACTATGTAGCTTTGGCTGTTCTAGAACTTATTATGTAGTCCTAGAACTTAAAGATCTGCCTGCCTCTGCCTCCTGAGTGCTGGGATTAAAGGTGTATGCTACTGTGTCTGGCTTCATTGATTTAAAAAAAATGTTTTTATTACGTCTTTTGAGAATTTTGTGTTTTGATTATATTCAACGCCCCAAACTCTGCTCAAATCCATACTCCTTTCTCTACCCACCTAACTTTGTACCACTTTTTGTTTTTTGTTTTTTGTTTTTTGAGACCGGGTTTCTCTGTATAGCTTTGGTGCCTTTCCTGGAACTCACTTGGTAGCCCAGGCTGGCCCTGAACTCACGAGATCCGCCTGCCTCTGCCCCCGAGTGCTGGGATTAAAGGCGTGCGCCACCACTGCCTGGCCTTTGTATCACTTTTAAAAAATTTTTTTATTTGTATCTGTCAAGACTTGTACTGTCCAAATAGTCATATGTATGTGGTCTTCAACTGGAGTGTGATGACTTAACAGTAACTAGCTATACTCTTAGAGAAAACTGACTTCCCCCATCCCAGCAAGTATCAGTCACCAATAGTTCCTCAGCTAGGGGTGGAGTGGGACTTTGTGCTCCCCACTCCCCACCCCCCTTTGGAGACAGGGTCTCATTGTATAGCTTTGGCTGTCTTGAAACTCAGTATGTAGACCAGGCTGGTCTCAAACTCACAGAGATCCACCTGCCTCTGCCTCTTGAGTGCTGGGATTAAAGGCATGCGCCACCATACCTGGCTTACCAATTCTTCTCTTTATGCTAGAATTTGAGCTGGCCTAGGTTTGCACAGGTCTTGTATATGCTATCATAATTGCCATGAGTTCATGTGTGCAGCTGCCCTGTGTTCAGAAGACACTGTTTCCTTGTAGTAGTCATCTAGTGCCTCTGACTCTTAAACTATTCCTACCCCTGCTTCCACAATGATCCCTAAGTTTTGGGATAAGGGAGTATGATATATATGTTCCATTTAAGACCAAACATAGGAGACAGGTGGCTCAGCGATTAAGAGCAGTGACTGATGTTCTGGAAGACCCGGGTTCAATTCCCAAACTGTCTGGTGTCTGATCATGCCAGGATAAAAAAAAAAAAAAAAAGGAAGGAAGACCAAACATTCTACAGTCTCTTAATTCTCTCTTCCTTGGTCAGTTGTGAGTCTCTGATGAAGACTGAGTGATGCATCAATCTATGGATATATAAATAAGTCATTAGGAAGAAAAAAAATAAATCATTAGGTATCAGTTACTGTGTCCATTTAGTAGTAGGTTCACCTNTGGGGCCTATGACTTGTCTAGCCATAGGTTCTTGGAGCAATAATGGTTCCAGATAAGGGTTTCATATTATAGAATGGGCCTTAAATCCAATCTGAGAGTGGTTGGTTACACCTGTGATTGTTCTGCCACTAGTGCACCAGTGGGCATGTCTTGCCAAGCCGTCCATTATTACAGCTCACTAGGTTCATACCTGGATGAGATTGGTGATTACTTTTTCCCCCCAGTAGTGTGCATAGTGCCTTTCATCACTGTAAAGGCTAGTCAGTGGGGATGAAGTTTCCGGGTTCAACAATAGCATCCTTTTTTTGTTTTGTTTTTTTGAGACAGGGTTTCTCTGTGTAGCTCTGGTTGCCCTGGAACTCACTCTGTAGACCAGGTTGACCTCAAATTCAGAGATCCTCCTGCCTCTGCCTCTTGAGTGCTGGGATTAAAGGTGTGTGCCGCCACCACTCAGCAGCAATAGACTCTTACTGTCATGTTTTAGAGGTAACTAAGAGCTTAACAAGGGCAATGACCTTTAATGTCTGGTAGAGTCTGTGGGACCTAACTTGCCAACAGCTCCAGAAGAGATAGCCAGTTCTTGGCACTGGACTTTTTGTTAGTCTCTGGTGTTGTCTAGTAGGGCAGTGCTACCTCATTATAGGGTAACTCACTTTTAATGTTTTATGTATGTGTATATTCTAAGGAAGCTTCTACCAGCAGTAGTTTTCCATAAACTTTTTCAAAAGGTTTTTAGTGGAACTTATCCCTTCCTATTCCCTTCTCTGCCCTATGCTCCCTACCTCACCTAAGTTGAACTCTTCTTGTTATCACTAGTCCTTTTTTAACCCCCTGTAACAGTATATTCTCTCTCTTCTCCCTTAAAAGCACCCCTCCCCCATGGCCCCTTAATAATTTTCTGACATATGGGTATTCCAAATGAAACACATATATCTGAAGATTCAAAGCTACGACCACAAATGAGAGAAAATGTGCATGTGCTGTTTGTCTTTCCGGGTCTGGGTTACTTTACTGAGAATGATTGTTTTCTTCCCCATCCATTTACCCGCAAACTTCACTTTTCTTAGTAGTTGAATAATATTCGCTTATGGAGGTGTACCAAATTTTCATTATCTGTTCAGCAGTTGATGGACATTTAAGATATTTCATGCAGATCTACAGAACATTCCACCCAAATACTGAAGGATACATGTTCTTCTAAGCAGCCTATGGAACTTTCTCCAAAATAGATCACATAGTAGGACACAAAACAAGTTTCAACAAACAGGAAAATTGAAATCACATCCTGCATTCTATCTGACCACTGTGAAATAAAGCTGAATATCAACAATAGAAATGATAAAAAGTGCACAAATTGAACAACAGCCCACTGAATCACTGTAGAGTGAAAAGAGAAATAAAGTTTTAAATTCCTAGAATTGAACTTCTGAAAATGAAAACACAGCATATCAACATCTAGAATGCATAATGAAGGCAGTGGTAAGAGGAAAGCTTGTAGCACCATGTATGTACATGAAAATATTTGGGAGATACTTTCTACTTATTTAATAATGAACAAGAAGGCCTTAGAAAAACAAGAGCCATCAACATCCCAAACAAGCAGACAGGAAGAAATCAAAATCAGGGCTGAGAGAGAAGGCTAAGGCTCACCACCAAGATTAGGGCTGAAGTCAGTGAAGGAAATACTAAGAATGTGTGAAACAGCTGGTTCTTTAAAGGGTTGACATGACTTTAGCTAAATTAGCAGAAGAGAGAGAGGATCCAAATTTATAAATTAGAGATGAAAAGGGAGACATTACAACAGACACTGAGGAAATTCAGAGAACCTAAAGACATACTAAAAGTCTGTATTCCCCTGCACTGGAGAATCTAACATAAATGGGTGACTCTAGAGATGATTTTGACCTACCAAAGTTCAGTCAAGGTGAAGCAAATGATTTCCCTTTCATCCTGTTAACAAGTGCTTGACAATAACAAACTAAGGAAGNGATGATCCCCTTTGGCCTCAGTTTCAGAGGGTTCAGTCCATGGTTCTTGACTCTTTGTTTAAGTGTCTCAAACATTATTTATAAATGTAGATTTATAAAGATTTTTGAGCTTCTACGGTTATATTACTGTGCAAATATTTCAAGCTAAGACTCTGGAGAAGAGACAAAGAGATCATTGTTACTAGGGAGCTTAGTAGCTCCTACAGACATTGGAAGAAATAACTGACACAAGGTTTTCCTGTTCTGTGAACCATGCAGTAAAAGGTCAGCTTTACGTGGAAGTTGACTTGTAATAGCCCCACACAGCAAAAAGCCCCCTGCTGTTAGGAACACACTCCATTTCAGTGATTTGGAGTTGTCCCTTTCTTCTCTTGCAGGTATAGAACAAGATGCAGTGAATACTTTTACCAAATATATATCTCCAGATGCTGCTAAACCAATACCGATTACAGAAGCCATGAGAAATGACATCATAGGTAAGTAGTACTTGAAGTCATGGGGAAAAGAACTGACTGGTTTATTGACTAGGATTTTTTTTCTTTAGTTAGCATTATTATTGGTATTTGGTCATTTGTTTGTTTGTTTCAGACAGGGTCTCATTATATAGCCATGACTGGCTTGGAACTCTATGAAGCAAAGGCCTCATAGAAATCCATCTGCCTCTGCCTCCTGCGCGTTGGGATAAAGGCATATGCAGGCAGATGCCCCCACACCCAACCAAAAAAAATTACTATTTTTATGTGTATATATGTGTGTATGCATGAATTTATGTGTATCACATGAGTACAAGAGCCCATGGAGACCAGAAGGCAGCATTAGGGCCCCTGGAACTGGAGTTACTGGCAGTTGTGTGTGGCCATGTGGGTGCTGGGTACCGAACCCAGGTCCTCTGCCAGAACAGCAAGTGCTCTTAACTGCTGAACCATCTCTCCAACCCCAAGAAGATTTTGTGTGTGTGTGTGTGTGTGTGTGTGTGTGTGTGTGTGTGTGCGCGCGTGTGCGCGCGCGCGTGTACATATGTGGAATGTAACAGTTCTCTTCCTAGTTTGTTTGTTTGTTTTTCTAGACAGTGTTTCTCTGTGTAGCCCTGGCTGTCCTGTAACTTGCTCTGTAGCCCAGGCTGGCCTCCAACTCACAGAGATCTACCTGCCTCTGCCTCCCAAGTACTGGAATTAAAGGCGTGCACCACCACCACCCAGCTCCTAGCCTGTTTTCAAAGTACCTTTTTAAAAATAATTTAATATTTATTTTATGTGTGTGTGTGTGGTGTGTGTGTGTGTGTGTGTGTGCGCGCGCTTGTATGTGTGCTTGAGTATGAACCATGTACATGCAGGAGCCCACAGAGATCAGAAGAGGGGCATTTGATCCCCTGGAACTGGAGTTAGAGGTTGTTGTGAGCCTCCATGTGGGTGCTGGAAATTGAACCTAGGTCTTCTGCAGGACACTAAGTACTCTTCACTGCTGTGCCATTTCTCCAGCCCTCCAAGGTACTTTTCTTTTATCTTATTTTAGCTCACTTCTCTCTTGCATGTTGACCCAGATTCTTGGACTGGGACCAGTAATAGCAAGCACAAGAATAATAATTTTTTATTGACTACTCTGTATGTTTCAGACACTATTCTGAATATTTTTCTTGTATAAATGTATTTAATAAGAATCTCATGGATAAATACAATTACTATTTTGTAAATGAGGAAGCTTGAGAATAGAGAAGTTAGGTGCTTTGAAGGGCATGACATGAGGGTTTGTGTTTAGCTTTTGTTTTAGAGATAGGGTCTCACTGTGTAGCCCTAGCTGGACTAGAACTTGCTATGTAAGTGAGGGTAAACTCAGATTCTGCCTGCCTCTACCTTCTGAGGGCTGGGATTAAAGGTGTGAACAAACATGCTCTCGGTGACAGTGTGTTCATTCTGTAAGTTGATATTAGCCTTGTTTTTTGGCCTCACATCCCTGCCAAAAAAGACTAGAATAGAAAAATTAGTGTTTCAGAGTTTTGAGGCAAACATTTCAAAAATGTATTTCCATCATGCATATATATTCATAGACAAAACTATGTCAGCAGCGATATTTCTCCGTGGCTCAAAGTTTTAAAATGGCGGGAAGAGACATGGGATAAAGGACTGAACGGTTAAGAGTGCTTCCTGCTCTACCAGAAGATCCATTTCGGTTCTCAGTACCCTGTGACTCCAGCTGCAGGGGCCTCAATGTTCTCTTTTGGTCTCTGAGGTTACCTGCACACGTGTTAAACACACACACACACCACAGAAATAAAAAAATTTAAAAAACTCTATTGGGGCTGGAGAGATGGCTCAGCAGTTAAAAGAACTGGCCCTACTTTCAGAGGACCTGAGTTTGATTCCCAGCACCCACAGTGGCTCACAGCCATCTCTGACTCCAGTTCTACGNGGTCTGGCCCTCTCTAGCTTCCATGGGCACCAGGCATGCATGTGGTGCACAAAAATAAATGCAGACCAAATGCTTGTATACATAAATTATTTTTTTTTTTAAAAATTGGGAGATCTGAGTGTCCCTGTGCACAGCTGTAATCGCAGTATTGGGGAGGAAGAGACAGGTGAGAAAGATATTAAATGATGCTGATAGTTTAAATAAGATGAACACTAAGAATTTGGAGGATTTGGCAACTCCACATACCCTTCTCATCTTAGTAATAGTAGACTGTAGACAAAACTTAATTTTAAGAGTCTTCAAAGAGCCAAACATGGTGGTGCACTTCTTTAATCACAGCATTCAGAAAGCAGAGGCAGGCAGATCTCTGTGAGTTCAAGGCCAGCCTGGTCTACGTATCGAGTTCTAGGTCAGACAGTACATAGTGAGACCCTCATCTCAAAAGAAAAAGAAAGACTATTTAAAGAACAGAGTAGAAAGTATTAAAAATTCTTATGAGCTATACTGATATGAAGAGTGAATTAAGTCAAGGGACAAGGTCTTTGGTTTTGTTTTTAAAGTAATGTATTACAACTATCTAAAAGTTTGTTACCACATTCAAACAGGAGTACTTGTTTAGCATCCTGCAGGCAGCTGATAAAAATGAGATAGCAGGGAAACAAAAGTTGAAGGAAAAGCCTCATGGACTTAAAAAGGTTGGAATTTCAGAGCTGGAATGGAAGGTTGCTCAGATAGGGGCAAGAATGGTTCATCTAGGTTGGGGAGTGGCTTAGTGGTTAAGAACACTTGATGCTCTTGCAGAGGATCAGAGTTCGATTCCCAGCACCCACGTAGCAGTTCACAACTGTCTGTAATTCCAATTCCAGGGGATCTGATGGAACCAGGCATGCACATGGTGCACATACATCTATGCAGGCAAAATAGCAAAACACATAAAATGAAGGAAGGAAGGAAGGAAGGAAAGAAAGGTTCATCTGTAGTGATAGGAGTGAATGCACTCTGGGGGGGGGGTGAAAATGCACGGGACATAGAAGAGGGAAGGAATATGATTGCTCAGGCTTTTTCAATGAAGTAGGAAGCAAAGTCCTCAGCAAAGAGAATAGAAGACGTGTTAGGTGCTTGAGGGAGAAGTATGCTATTGTAAGGATATAGGAAACATTTAGTCTCCCCTCTGTACTCTTAAAATTGGGAGACTGGTCTGTGACCCTGGATACATGGGGCTTTCCCCATCAACAAACAGTTGTGCAAATAGTTCTCTAGCAGGTGCTACTTAGATGTCTTCCTTGTCAATTCAGTTCTTTCACAGACTACCTGGAAATAGCCTCAGATTCCAGAGATTGAGGGCTTGGACCCATAGTGCTAACCCCGTCTAAAAAGGTTGTGGCCCATGGTGCTGCTTCTCATTCACCCTCCTTGGGTTTGATTAGTTTGCTAGAGCAGCTTGTGAAATTCAGGGAAATACTTACATTTTCTAATTTGTACTAAAGGATAGAAAGGATGCAGGTCCATAGTCAGTGGAAGGCTATGTACGGGCTAGAGAAGGGATGCGGAGCTTTCATGCTTTCTCCACATGCACACCACCCTCTGTATGGTCATTAATGTGAAACTACTCTTCCTCAGGCCCATACTTAGGTTTTAATAGAGATTTCATTGTGTGAGCATAGCTGAATATAATTATTGGGCACATGTCATCACTCTGCCTTCAGTCCTCTTCACTGAAAATCCTAATCTCCTCACAGGCCATGGTTATAGGTCCCAGTCATTCTGGTGACCAGGCCCCTTCCTGAAACTCGAGGGGTCCTAACTACTGGTTATCCCATAGACATAGGATAAAGACTCTTGTAACACCAGAGACTCCAAGCAGTTTAAGAGCTCACTACTAGGAAATTGGTCAAAGACCGCACACACATATCCCAGTATCCCAGCTTAGTATTGCCTGGGAGAATGGTGAGTAAAGGCATCAAGATGTGACCCTTGAGTTTCCTGAAGCCTCTGAAGCAGGAACTGAGTGGAACGGGCTGTTATGGTTGCTTCAGGGTTTTTCTAGTGATAACGTAACAGCCAGATAAACCACTTGTGAATGTACTACAATTTATTTAGGCAGCTCTCTTCATAACTCTCACTTCTAAACTTTTAAATCTGTAATTCATTAGGTTACAATGTTATAAATAGTATTGCTGATTAAAAGTATTTTGTTTTTCCAGAGGCAGAGGCACGTGGATCTCTGTGAATTTGAGGCCACTGTGGTCTACAAAGAATTGCAGACTAGCCAGGGCTACATAGTGCCTGTCTCCAAAAAAGAGCTAGTGTAGAAACTGCCAAATTGTCCTGTAGAAGATCACTAGTGTATCCTCCTGTTAGCAGTGGTATCAGTTTTCCTCTGCCCTAGTTAGCTTAAGCATATACTATTAAATTGTGTGTGTGTGTGTGTGTGTGTGTGTGTGTGTGTGTGTGTGTTTGCTGAAGCGGTTTTATGCTGATTTTCTGCTTCATTTGGCAACTCACAAGTTTATGTATCTTCATAATAGCCATTTTATTCTTTTGTTATTGTTTTGGTTTTTAAATAGAAGAAAACTGGTGGTGGCTGGATAATGACAAGAGTGCTGCCCACTTCTGTTCTTTTGGAGTCATCTGTTATGTCCTTAGTTCAGTTTTTATTTGGGATGTGGGCCATTAATTATGGTAATCTTTTAACTGTCGTCTA
>LZPO01107899.1:7470-39924 GCA_001675575.1 Neotoma lepida
GTTTACCAAACCTTGCCATGAACCAGTGCCAAACTATGCATCACCTTTATCCCAATTAAGATTCAGTTTACTAAAGAGAAGTTAATGTAATTGATGACATTCAGGGTTGTCTTAGTCAGTATTCTCTTGATGTGGAAATACACCACAACCACGGCAACTCTTATAAAAAAAAAAAAGCATTTCATTGGGACTTGCTTACAGTTTCAGAGGTTTAGTACATTATCATGATGGTGCAAAGCATGGCAGGAAACATGGTACTGGAGAAGTAGCTGAGAGTTCTACATCCAGATCCACAGGCAGCAGGAAGAGAGACTGGCCTGACTTGAGCTTTTCGAAACCTCAAAGCCCAACCCCCAGTGACACACTTTCTCCAACAAGGCCACACCTCCTAATCCCTCAAAAGTAGTACCACTCTCAATGAGCAAGCATTCAAATATTCAAATATAAAAACCTATGGGAGCCATTCTTATTCAAACCACCACAAGGNTAAATACACATTCTGGATCCCAGAAGAAGTGGAACAGTATACACACCATATCACCCTTCAATAACACAAAACATCAGCCCACGGGTTTCAGGTATGGAACTGTGACAGAACTAGAATTAACATGTAAAATATCAGCACAATATTTTCAGACATGACTGAATGTCATGGGAAAATAGTCATAATTCAAGCATTCAGTTACTTATTGATGGCACACTATGTGCCATACACACAAATGCTACTAGAAGAGACAATATTGAGGTTTGTCCCAGACAAAGTAATCAAACAAAGTTTTCCTGAGGAAGCGTTTGGCCTCAGTNATCAAGGGTGAGCAAGAGTTAATTAAAGACAAGAGCAATGACAGGGAGAGGAACAAGTGTAGAGGTCCTGAAGTGAGACAAAAGATCATGATGAGAAACTGAAGAGTCTCTGTAGACCCAAGCACAATGGTGCATGCTTGTAATCCCAGCTACTTGGGAGACTACATCAGGAAGAGTTAGACGCTATCCACCATGCCCGGCCTAGATTATTTTTTTTTAATTATTTTTTAGAGGTACTAGAGATCATGTGTGGGTCAGAGGGCAATTTGTGGAGTCAGTTCTCTCCTTCCACCATGTGGGTTCTGGGGATCAAACTCAGGTCATCTCATTTGGTGGCAAGCACTTCACCATTCAGCATTTCTCTGGCCCAGCATAATCAATTTATAAATTTTAAATATTGTTCCCACTGCAGAGCAGAAAANCAGAAATACTTTAAAATGAGATGATGACTTCAGACCAATTAGAAGGTAACTACAAGAGAGAAGATGAGACAACAGTAGCCTGTTCTTGGGTCATAGAAGAAGAAACAGAAGTAAGAGGTTAGATCTNATCTTTGGAATGAAGACAAAATGAACACAAATTGATGATGATATGGACATGGGAGAAAAGGAAATAGTACTGATGAGGGTGAGATTCCTGGCTTGAAAACTAAATAGATGTACNATTCATGAGGACAGGAACACTGGTGGCTTACACAGACTAGAATTTTAAATGTGCAGAGCCTCTACATATTGCTCACAATTTGAAGACAATTTAGAGAAAGAGAGAAAGCTTAGGTTCAAAACCTGTTGATTTTGCTTTCCACTCACAGATCCTTCCTTCTGTGTAAGGCTGGCAGGATCCTGATGTTGAAGGTAGGTGGTCAGCCAAAAAAACAAGGGTCCTCCTCAGCTGTGGTGAGGAATGAGGAGTACCCCAAATGTGCAATTATCCCCTACNACTTAACCACTTTGCCATTTGTCATTCACAGGGCAATACCACCTACAGGTTCATTTCAGNCCACAACTTGTGAAANATTCAGAGGTGCATCTAGGAAAACAGGCAGCAGTTGAAATTCCCTACCCTCAGAATCAGCAGGAGACANNTCTTAACNTCACCCTGTCTCCTGAGCATCCGCTATGTACAAGGAAGTGCCCTAAGAAACTGCTACCACATGAAACTGTTAGGTGTGAGGTTCTTAGGAAATTAAAATCAAACCCTTACAACTCCACAGGTTTTTAGGACTTTTTTTCCCCACACACTTACCCTTAGTGAGGTCACATTAAACTTTCAAAATTGCTTCCCGTAGTGAAAGTGGGATGGAGGTGAGGAGGTGTGGATGGACAGCGATGGTCGCAGTTAGCGACCACCCCAAACACCAGAGCAGGGGGATATGAGATCCCAACTGCTTAGGCCCCGGGAGACTCCTGAAAGGTCCTTGGTCATCGCCAGGTCCCTCCTCAGCGCTGGCTGTCTGGCAGACCGGCAGCTGGAGGCCCTGAGGCCGGTTTGCCCGCGGTTGCCATAGCAACTGCGCTCAGCTGCCTAACCCTCCTGCCCACCCTTTCCCTCGGGACAGCATGGCTGGGCCCTGGGAGGCGACCCCGCGGGGCACTCACCGCGGGCTGGCGGGCTGGCGGGCTGCCTCTGACCGAGGAGCACACTCGACGCGGGTGGTCGCCCAGCCCCGAATGCCACACCTAAAGAAGCTTAACTTTTCTCAGGCCGGCTGAGCCGACCCAGGAGGTGGACGGGGTCCTCACCGGGACAAAGTGCAAAGCCCCTGCTTTCCGCGTGCNTGGAGCGTGTGAGGGGAGCGCGGGCCACGCAACGGCGCCCACGTGCCCCAGAGCCTGGTCCCCACCGGCCATCCCAGGAACCGAGCAGGGAAGGCTGGCTTGAGCACAGAGCAACGCAGTGTTGAGTAAAACGCCTTTTAACAGCACTGTCGCCGTCGTGACGGGATGTCCAAACATACTCTCAGTCAAGGCCCAGGCAGCCCGAGCTAGTGCTNCAAGGCTCGCCCTCCCGCTGGGCCTAAAACGACAGGAACGCGGTTCGAAAGTCATTGCTGAGAGGCGGGTGTGTGTCCTCAAAGAAAGGCTGAAGCGGCCCGTGACGAGTCAAATAACTTATCTCTAGATTTGTCCCAAGCCTCTGTGGGCCCATCTCAATGCATGTCGCAAGCTATGGAGACTTGAAAAGCTGGCTCCAGCTGTATGCTAATGTTCTATTGACATGAACTAGGAATGGCTTCAGTGGGCGGGGTCCTGCTCTCCAGCAGCTGTGGGGAAGAAATGCAACTCTACTTGGACTAGCATAATTATTCAAGGCAGATGTCTTCTGAAATTAAGGTGATTGATAGCCAGTAACAGTACAGCAGAGCAATTAATTTTATTGCTTACAGGTGTACATTTGGCAACTACTTAGTTCATCCTGTTCCCCTCATAGGNAAAAAAAACTTTCAAATGGTCATGAGTACTTGGTAACTTCGTTTAGAAAACCATTTTTCAAGCACAATTACTCCCCACCATTTACTAAATTATAGAATTTTGGGATCTTGACCAAGAAATGTTCTGGAAAATTACAGAACTTTGTCTAACAAGTCTGGAAGAGATGTGAGAATTTTTACTCTGTATGTTCTCCTTGCACCTATGAGATGGCATGACTGTCCTTCCAAGCAGAAGAACAAGCATGAGTGTTCTACCACAATATCCAGAAAAGGAGATAGACTCTAACATCTGCTTCATTGAACTGTGACGTGTATGGATCTGCCTTTGATAAACCATTATGAGGCCTTTTACACTCCAGACCCTTCCAAAAAGTAACTCCAAATTATCTANCTTTCTTTGCACAAAGCCTGATTAAGGGGAAATACTGGTAGGAAGAATTGTTGGAAAGGCATGNAGATGAGTCCTCCCTTGCACAGCCTGTGTGTCACTAATTCCCAACCTTGCTAAACATCAGAGACATCTATCTACAGGGAGTTGCTTTTGTNTTGCATTATTTTGTATTTAAATGTAGATTCACAAGCTATACACTCCGAGATTCTGGCTAAATAGATCTCAGTTTTTGTATTTGTTTTCCTAGCACTGATTTCATTCTGAGTTGGGTCAGCCCATCAAAAAGCACTGTGTTTGTAGTCTGGGGAGAGAATTCAGTTGGTAAAATACTTACTGTCCAAGCATGAGTACCTGAGTTTGATTCCCAGAACCAAAATAAAAAAAATTAATCAATTAAAATAAATTTAAAAGAAAACTGGGCATGGGGGCACATGCTTAGAATCCCAGCACTAAGGAGGTAGAGACAGGAGTCTCACTGGGGCTTGTTGACCAGCTATCATAGACTAATCGATGAAAGTTCAGGTCCTGTGAGCAGTGAGAAACCCTGGGTCAAAAACAAAGGTAGACAGTTGCTAGGAACAACTCCTGAAGCTGACTTCTGGCCTAAACACACACACACACATCTATTTTATAAATGTTATTTGTGTGTGTGTGTGTGTGTGTGTGCATATGTGTGCTGATGTCCAAAGAAGGAAGAGGGAGTCAGATCCCTCTGGAGCTAGAGTTACAGGCAGCTATGAGTCACCCCATGTGAGTGCTGGGCACTGAACTTGGTCCTCTGGGAGAGCAGCAAGTGCTCTTAACCACTGANCCATCTCTCCAGCCCCTACTTTTTGTCTCTTTATTGCTGATATCCACCCACTAAATGGCTTTTGATCAGGGGCAGCAGCAGGTGTCTGTAACCCCAGTGCTGGGTGCAGAAACAGGTGGATCCCCAGCTCACTGGCCAGGCAGCCTAGATGAAATGACAAGTTCCCGACCAGAGAGACCTGATCTCAAAAAAAAGGTAGAAAGCAAAATATTTATATATTTTTATAATAATATTTATATTTATACGTATATATACGTATTTATACATATGTGTATATATATCTGAGTCACTCTCTGGCCTCCTCATATACATGCACAGGTGAGCACACATTCCTATATTTACACACACACACACACACACCACATATATATACAACAAATGTGAGGGAGGGAGGGAGGAGAGATTTTTGGGTCATGGGATAAGTTGCAATTTTAAAATCAGTATAAGATGGGCATGGTAGTGTATATCTTTAGTCCCATCACTTAGAAAGCAGGACGATCTCTGTGAGTTCAAGGCTGACTTGTTCTACATAGTGAGTTCCAGGCCAGCCAGAGCTGTATAGTGAGGCCCTGTCTCTAAATAAATACATAAATAAAATTATATNTATATACATTTATATATAATATCAATGAATAAAATCAGCAGTATAAAGCTGTGGAGTGTGTGGTGGCACATGCCTGTGTCCCAGCATTTGGGATATGGAGGCAGAAAGAGGAGCAGTTCAAGGCCAGCCTTAGCCATACAGTAAGTTCCAAGCCAGCCAGAGCTTCACAAAGCCAACATGCTACATGAGATGATGTCTCAAAGAACATTTTAAAACCCAGCAGTATAAGCAGATATTTCTGGAAACTAACCCTGTTTTCTCAGATCACCAAGCCTCCTGGCTNTGGGTGACTGCTCCAATACTATGCCAAGACAGTGGCATCCCTTCCCCAGATGTGAAATGGTGGCTGAGAGATTTGTCTTTCTCTAGGCAAATGCCATTGTTAATATTTAAAAATTAGGAGCTGGTGTGCAGGCCCGTGTTACTATCACTGGAGAAGCTGTGGCAGAAGGGTGAATTGAAGGCCAGACTGGCCTATGCAGTCAGAGCCTGAAGAAAGAGAGGTGAGAAGGAAGGAAAGAGCAGAGGAGCTGTCCACAATCATGCTTTTCTACCACAGGGTCTGAAAAAAAGTGTATAAAACCAGATTTCAGAGAAAACAGAAAGAGAACATAAAGAAAAGGGGTCTGCAGATAGGCAGGACTGGCAGGCGAGAGAATATATAGAAGGAGAAAACTGGGAAGAAGAGAAAGAAGTATCCAGGGAAGGAGGAAGACTCCAGNGGCCAGCCACCAGCTACACAGCAAAGCACGGAGTAAGAGTAAGATTTACAAAAGTAAGAGAACAGGAAAAGCCCAGAGGCAAAAGACAGACAGGCTAATTTGAAGTTAAGGAAAGCTGGCAAGAAACAAGCCAAGCTAAGGCTGGGCATTCATAATTAAGAATAAGCTTCTGTGTGTGACTTATTTGGGAGCTGGGTGGTGGGCCCCCCAAAAGAGTAAACAACAACACATGTTCTTAACCACTGAGCAATCTCTCCAGCCCCTGAAGGGTACCTTTTGCTTGACTAGCTCAATTAGGTGAATTTCTGTTATTGCGACCAATATCATGATAGTTTTATTCCTATAACTTGGTGACAATACACATTTATGATCTTGCAAGTCTATAGGCCAGAAGTCCAACCAAGTCTCACTGTCAGCGAGGCTGTGCTACTTTCCAGAACTTTCAGAGAACTTCTGTTTTGTTGCTCTACCCAGTTCTAGAGGCCAGACAGTCTCTGCCCCCAGTTCTCCCCCATCTTCAAAGCCAGAAACATTTTGATCACGCTTCTGAGATTTTGTTGGCCTCCAATTCCATGGGGGGGGGGCCTCTGCAGGACCCATGTGAGGGCTGGGGATAATAACTCAGCAATAGAGGACCTGCCTAGCATGTGTAAGGCCCTGGGTTCAGTCTCAGGACTACAAAATAAATAAACAACCCATGTGATTAGACTAGGTCCACCCCAAAGTTCACAATAATCCCCCACTTCTGTAAAGAAACAGCTATGGGTAGAGAGCCCTTGCCACACTATGCCACTCTATGCCCCACATTGGAAGGTCCGCGAAAGAAACTTNCAGTTCTGTTAGGAAAAAAGGCATACCTTATCCCTATGAAGAGAGAAAACCATGAGACCAATCTCATTTCCCTTTTTACCATGGCTTCCAGGGAGATAGGGCTCAAATTTGCAGCTCAGTTTTCATAACTTGATTAAGCTTTGAAGCTCACATGCTGACATTACAACTCTTTTATTCTCTTCCATGTTTTCCTCAGTCTAACTTTGATTTTTTTTATTGTCTATTGTATTGATTTTTATTTTAAACTACTTCAAACACTTTTCACTTGCTGTTTGTTCTGCCTCTAAGGCTCTGCTCCCATAACTCCCCAAGGCTGCTTCCTTCTCATAATTCAGACAGTTCAGTTGCCACGTCCTCAGAAAGCCCTCCTAGATCTCCTCTCTAAAGGATTCCCACCCCATCCCCAGTCACCTTGCCCCAGTTCATGGTCTTCCGCACAAACACCATCTGGAGTGGTAGAACCTAAGAGAAATCAAAACCAAGTCTCATTAGGAAAAAGTTAAATTTTGAATTACATAATTTTTAAACAAATTCCCATTCAAAAAAAATCTTAATACAGCATAATCTAAACACCTCTGAATTTGTCTTAGAGAATAGAAAAACTGAGTGATTTTGTGTGTGCGTGTGTGAGATAGAGAGTTTTTTAACTATTTTTCTGTTTGTTCAATGCTGGGGGTATTTAGCACTTTGCTAAAATATTTTGAATAACAGATAAAATTTAATGTCTAATCAAGTGGGCCTGGTGGCACAGGTTTCTAATCTCTGTACTTGGGAGGATGAGGCAGAAGGATCGGGAGTTCAAGGCCAGCATCAATTACATAGTGAGT
This sequence comes from Neotoma lepida, assembly GCA_001675575.1. Lineage (NCBI taxonomy): Eukaryota > Metazoa > Chordata > Mammalia > Rodentia > Cricetidae > Neotoma > Neotoma lepida. The sequence continues at coordinate 14,892 of LZPO01107899.1, forward strand.
TTTCTTTCTGGCCTTACTAGAAGTGGCAAGATACTAAGGGCCTGGCCTCCCTGGCTTTTGCTTGTTCCAGTGCCTTGGGAGCCTAGCCTAGCTAAAACAAATAAACAAAAAAACACTATTGCTTTAGTAATGGAAGAAAGGGAGAGAGGGAAGGAGTGTTTTTATAGGGTGTGGTAAAATATAGATGGATAGGTAAATATGTGGAGCGATAGATTGATAACTAGACAAATATTCATTTCCAATGTGCAAATGTCACTAACATTTATAGAGAGAAACCAGTGAAGCAGCACAGGAAAGTGATGCACTCTCATGTCTGTAAAATACATACAGAGACACTTAGGAAACCCTTGATGTTACACCAGACAAAAACATTTTTCAGAGTATTCAAGTAGCTAGAGGCAGCCACATGAAATATTGTGGCTAGTTTCCAGAGCTGAGGTCCTCAGTTGTCAGAGAGGTGAAGCATTACAACACCATGACCATTAACACAACAAACTCTAGTCCAGGGGTCACTTCAACACCGCAATGTGCTGTCCTCCTGTAGTTAGTAATGTAACCACTGGCAACAAGTGGTGTTTGCTGTTCACTTAAACACTCCAGGGTAATGTCAGGTACCATGGAGTATCAAATTGCTGGCATTTAGGGGAGAGAAGTGAGAACTGAAGTGTGTCGACATAAAAAAAAAAAAAACAAAAAACACAGAAGCAACTGGTACAGCTTGTTCCAGCCTTTGTTGACCCTGTTGATAAAAGTACCAGAGTTTGGGTGGTGTCTTCGGATTTCCATTTCTGTGATGAAACACCGTGACCAAAAAGCAAGTCCAGGAGGAAAGGGTTCATTCAGCTCACACTTCCACATTGTTGTTCATATTAAAGGAAGTTAGCACAGAAATTCAAACAGGGCAGGATCCTGGAAGCAGGAGCTGATGCAGAAGCCGTGGAGGAGTGCTGCTTACTGACTTGCTCCCCATGACTTGCTCAGCCCACCTTCTTATAGAACCCAGGACCACCAGCCCAGGCGATGGCACCACCCACCATGGGCTGGACCCTTCCCTATTGATCACTAAATGAGAAAATAACTTACAGCTGGATCTCATCGAGGCATTTCCTCAACTGAGACTCCTTCCTCTATGATGACTCTAGCTTATGTCAAGTTGACACACAAAACCAGGTAATAGAGAGAGGTAGATTTCTGTTTGTTAAGAAAATGTTGATTTGTGTTATTGTTTTAGAAGTGTGTATGTGTGTGTGTGTGTGTGTGTATTTAGTTTTTTGTTCTTGTTTTGTTCATTTGAGATGGGATCTCCTATAGCCCAGGCTGACCTCACACTATGAGGTTGTCCTTGAACTCCTAACCATCCAGCTTCAGCCATCCAAGTGCTAAGACCCTAAAGCCATGCCACCAAACCTAGCTGATTTATGCGTTAATTTTTATCTTTTCCTCAAAATGTTTTAGCACACTGCTAAAGGACTTTTCTACCTCCAGCACTGCACAAAGACAAATTAGAACAACAAAAAATACTTGAGCTTTTATATCACAAATCACGCAATTTTTCTCTTATAACAAATTCAGAGATGTTTAGATTATTCTATGTTCTACTAAGATTTTTTNAATGGGACTTGTATTTGGAAAATGTGTAACTCAAAATGTAATTTTTCCTAATGGAAGTTTTTCTTATTTCTAGTAGGCTCTTCAGTCTATGTGAGTCTGTCCACTTTTATTTTACAAATAGAATGGTACCTTATCCTTGCAGCTCAAAGTGAAATAAATATTTGTCCATAAACTCTCTCTCTCTGGTCAGTTTTGAATGTCTGGCCCAGCCTTCTTCATCAGATTAAATCAATTAGATTCAGGTTGGTGCACACTGAGTCCTGGGATGGGCATTGTGTGATTAAGATGACAATACTCCCTGGGGAGAGCCACAAAGACAGCGCACTGCTATCTAAGTTTTTAGCCTCTTTTGTTGAAATTGATTTTTTAGTCTCTTTTGTTGAAATTGATATCTGATCCTAAAGTCTGTATGAAAATGAAATGAGATCAGATCAGGCAATCAGAAGAGGAGGAGTAGAGGAGGAGGGAGAGGAAGAAGAGGAGGAAGAGGAGGAAGAGGAGGAAGAGGAGGAGGAAGAGAAGAGGAGGAGGAAGAGGAAAAGGAGGAGGAGAAAGAAGAGGAGGAGGGGGAAGATGAGGCAGCAAGCTGGAGGATTTACACTTCTCAAATTCACAACTAACTATAAGGTTATAGTATTCAGGACTGAGTCATGTTGTCACAAAGCCAGACATANAGATCAATGAGTGAGAACCTAGAGGTGAATCCGTGCATTTGCTGTCGATTGGTCAAGGTGCAAAGACAATGGAGGGAAGAATCGTTTTTTTTCATCAGTTGACCCAATAACATCCTTTAGGGTAATTTTCCTCCTCCACCACAGGACCCAGTAGTCTGGAGTCAGATATTGCATTTAGTTGATATATTAATTTGCTTTCTATTGCTGTGATAAAACACTGGCCAAAACCAATTTGAGGAGGAAAGGGTTTATTTGGCTTGCATTTCCCTGTGACATCCATCACTGAGAGGAGCCAGGGCAGGCGCCAACGCAGAGACTATGGAGGAATGCCATTTACTGTCTTGCTCTCCAATGCTTACTCAGCTTGATTTCTTATACCACCCAGGGCCACCTGCCCAGGGGTGGNATCATCCACAGTGGGCTGGACCCTCCCATATCAATCATTAATCAAGAAAATACCCTGGCACTCGGGCCAATCTGATAGAGGCAATTCCTTAACTGAGGGTCCGTTTTTCCTGGGTGACTATAGTTTGTGTCAAATTGACAAAAACTAACCACAGTCACCATGTCTCTCTATCCCCCGTTAGGCTGGANTTTTTTTCCAACTTTTCTTTGTCCCAAGCAACAGGGATAATTTGTCTAAAGGAAATGACTCTGTAGCTAAGGGCATGTTCTGCACTTCCAGAGAACCAGAGTTCAATCCCCAGCCTGTAACTGCAGCTCCAGGGAGATCCAAGGCCTCTGGCCTCCTCCAGCACATGTACACACATTCACATACCCACCCACACTTGGATGGACACACACACACACACACACACACACACACGATTAAAAATAGTAAAAATAAAACTTTTTAAAAAAAAGAATCCATCCACTATCTCCTGCCTTCATTTAATGCAGCATTTGTTTTCCTGATGGTACTCTGTGGTCAAATTCATGCCATTCGTTCTCAGCCACAAGACTGTGTAGGAAACATTACATCTTCCTCAGGGTNTCATCACACCTGGACACACAGTGTGTCCACCTGGTCCTGATTGGTAATGCAATTTTGATCACACANAGTGTTACCCGGTTTATCTACTCTGTATTTTTCCTCCCTCGAAACTGATAGACAGTCATGGGGAGCCAATTTAAGACTATGTAAATGCCCTGCTGCTCATTAGTTTCTCCCTAGAATTACCAGGCATTCCTTGCCTTCCCAGGGAGCNAAGAAAGTGCCATGGGCGCCATCTACGGGGCTGTCATCACACTGCAACAGGGCTACAAACCACGAACTTTGTCACACCTGCCTGTTGTCCAACGCTCAGGGACAATTTCTGTCTCAGACATTTTGAAAGGAGACTACAAGACTCTTGTGTCATGAGGCTGGGTTCTAGTCCAANACAACTATTAACTCATGAAGGCACCTGGAACAAGTTCTTGTCATGACTTTCAAGTGCCCAGTGCCACTGAAGGTTGGATGACAAGAATGGAGTCACACATTTACACATTAATTTATTCAAATATTTGTTGAGCAACTCTAGACACCCATGAGAGGTGATCTGGACAGTTAACAAGAGAACGGCTAAAGGAAATGGATANGTACACACTGTAGTGAGCACTATGACAACAGGAAAAGTGCATGGTGAGAGAATGCTTGGCGTCCTCAAGACTGTGGGAAAGCTCCCTGAGGAGTTTGAGCTGAGGCAGGAAAGATGGTGTGGAAAGCTGTGGGAGCAGGCTCTAGGCATCAGGAAAGGAGTCCGTGATGATGAGGCATTTGGCACTTTCCATTTCCAAATCTATCATCGTTCTGTAGGGGCGGAGTGGGAACATATCTCCAGGTTGTCCTTGAAGGAAGGGGATGGAGGGAGGGAACGAGAGAGGGAAAGAGAGATTGAGAGACTGAGGTAACAAGGGGAGGTTTTAGAAGGGGTAACAAAGGACCTGGTTTTGGAAAGATGAGTTAAGATTTTTTAACAATTTTTTATTGGTTCTTTGGGAATATCACAACATGCACCCCAATCCCACTCACCTCCCAGTCCCTCCGTATCCACCCTCCACCTTGTAACCTCCCTCCCATAAGAAAATTTAAAAATTAAAAAAAAAAATCTTGATGACCCCTCTGGGCACCCAGTTAAGATTTTGAAAGGTAGGGACTGGATAATGGCTCAGCACCTAGAAGTACCTATTGCCAAGTCTGACCACCTGGGCTCAACTCCTGGGACCCACATGGAAGAAGGAGAGAACCAACTCCTGTAAGTTGTCTTTTGACCTTCACACACATCACGACATTTGTACGTGCATGTGTGTGTGCGCGCGCACACACACACACACACACACACACTAAAAGTATAATAAATGCCCTGTTTGGAAAGGTAGACTACAGCGCAAAGAAAACCATCTGTGATAGTTTGAATGAGCAGCGTCCCTCACAACTCCTGTGTTTGCACACGTGGTCCCCAGTTGGTGGTGCTGTTTGGGGAGGTTATGGATCCTTCAGGAGGTGCAGCCTTGCTGGAGGAAGTATGTCATTGGGGACAGGCTTTAAGAGTTCATAACCTTCCAGTTCCAGTTGCTTGCTCTGTTTTCTCTGTGGTTAAAGATTAATTTCGCAGCTTTCTGCTCCCACTCTCACTGCCTGCTGCCATGCCTCCCCCTCCATGATGGACTCAATTCTCTGGAGCTATAAGCCAAACAAACTCTTCCTTAAGCTGATATTGGTCATGGCATTTATCACAAAAAAAAAAAAGGGAACCAATACCAAGGCCCGGGAGATGGCTCAGTGGTTAAGAGCAGTTGCTGGTCTTGCAGAGGACTCGAGTGTGGTTCCCACATCCCACATGATGACCCACAATCTTCCATAACTCCAGTTCCAAGGGATCTGATGCCCTCTTCTGACCTCTGAGAGTCCCAGGCATGCACAGTGCACTCACATACATGCAGGCAAAACACATATGCACATAAAATAAAATGTAAAAACTGTTTTTAAGAAACTAATATAATGTTCCACACGGTACAGAGGAGGAAGGAGGAGTGGATGGTACTCAGGAGCCACTGGCTAGGGTGCTTCAGAAGTCCANCCAGATCAGTTTCGAAAGCTCCCAGGGTGTGACCAGAATTCTTCATTCTCAGGGCCCCTGGCCCCTGNGAATATGTTCACTGGCCGCTTGGCCCTTGGTTCTGTCTCCTNAGAGGCTATCCCTTTCTCAGTGCCCCAGCTAATAATGAGGGTGAGGGAATGAGCTGCTTTGGGGGAGGGGCCATTTTCTCAGTCCTTTGTGGTCATCAGGAGCTACGTGAAGCAGTTACTGCTCTGTTAGTCTCAGGTCAGCTCTCCTCTGGAAGCAAAATGCTCTTCAAAACAAAAGCTCATCCATCTTCTGCCTTCTACCCCAACAGCATCCATGCCAAAAGCTGTGCCCCACCTCTTTCCCTTTCCTCTTTCTAGTCCCCAGGCTTTCTTTGGTGNGAAAGCCATGTCCATCTAAAAGACTTAGTGGGCACTATGCTCCGATTTTACATTTTCCCTGACGTGCTTTAAGCCATTCAATGCTCCAGCAAAGGATTGTATGTCCNCATTCATCTCAAGGCTGAATTTTAACAGACTTCACTACTCATAGACTTCTTCGATTTTATCTTTCAGTCTTCAGGGTCAAAGGCAATTCCATCATCAAACCCTACTCTATTTTCTCTCAATCCTGCTTGAAGGCAAGATAAACCATTTCTGAACCCATGTCTTGATAAACAGAATATTGGATGACATAGTTTAGTAAAGTTCAATTTTCCCAATTCTCTCCCAGTGTTCAAATTCATTAAATATATGACCTGCCTTTCAAGTTAGCACAGACCATAGTTTTACCAGATGTTTCTCCACAATATAACATTAGCCACCGTCTTTCTACTCACCAGTACTAATTTGCTATACACCAAAGCCAATACCTTGGAACTTAGGGTTTTGTTATTGGTTCCCCCCACACACAAAGAAAGTCAAACTGCCTGTGCTGTAGGTGAGTTTGTGCTATACTAATGGATATCCCTCAATTCTCTCAAACTTAACAGAAGTCCTCACTATGCAAAATCTGCCAGAGATACAGGCAATATTCCAAAGCGTATAGTCTCCACATACCAGCGCAGCATAGCAGATTGCTCAAACTTTAGGCACCATTATATCAATATGCACGTTCATAAATTATTCCATTTGGGAAAGAGAAAATAAATGAAAACTCAGAAATCAAATATTCTCATCCTATAAATGATCTACCTTGCTTCCACATGTATTTCTAGGGCCAAATCAAGTCTCATAAACAGATCTAAAATAAAGGCTGTAAAGCAGTGCAAACCCAGGCTTTTGAAAGAGGGGAAATTGCTAGAATGTTGAAAAGTTCATGTCTACCCCTCTACTGTATGACAGTTTTTTCTTTCTGCCTTTTGCACTCTGTGATTTCAATGCTGTGTCTGTTTGTCATGCTTTTTAGTCACTGTGTTGTATTCTCCATCTCAGATCTTGCATCCCTTCTGGAAAGTTCTCAGACATGCTCTTCAGTGTTCCTCTCCCCACTTCAACAGAAATGTATATACTAAAAGACCATTGTTCAACCTCTGTATCGAGTCACTCCTCATTCTATGTCTCAGTCCTCATCGGCGCTCCAATCTGAGTTTTGCTGTTGCTTATGATTATCGCTCAGAGTGAGACTCTCCATGTTAACTTGTTGTCAATTCATTTTTTGTTGATATTAAAATATGGGAAATCATGCTGGGCCATGGTGGCCCACACCTTTAATCCTAGGACTTGGGAGGCATAGGCAGGTGGATCTCTGAGTTCAAGGCCAGCCTGGTCTACAGAGTGAGGTCTAGGAGAGTCGGGGCTACACAGAGAAGACCTGTCCCAAAAAAGCAAATTATATATATATATACACACACACACACACACACACACAGACACATACATGGGAAATCTGAGTGTTGTCACATACACACTGTGGGGGGCATTCATTTCTGCCAAGACATTGTGTGCTAAAGTGACTGAATGCCTTTGGGGTCCAGACCTTGTGTAGATGTCTCAGAGCGAGCATGACTGAGACTATGTGACCAGTAGAATAACAGTGTTCTTGTCTAGAGGATGGGTGAGGAGGACAGGCAATTTCACATAAAACACATCCTAGAGTGGATACTTCATTGCTGTTCATAACTGACTGACTAAAACTTACTCAAAAACTATCCAGTCAGAGAGGTGGAGGATCTAAGAGGAAGGGTTATGACTAAAATTAAGANGACATAGCCAGGAATGGTGGTGCATACCTTTCATCCCAGTACTTAGGAGGCAGAGGCAGATCGATCTCTATGAATTCCAAGCTAGCCTGGTAACATAGTGAGTCCCAGGTCAGCCAAGGCTACATAGTGAGATCCTCAAAAAAAAAATTTTAAGATGGTGATGGTGGTGATGGTAGTGATGATGATGATGATGGTGGTGGTGGTCATGGTGATGGTAGTGATGCTGCTGCTGATGGTGGTGTTGGTAATGGTAGTGGTGATGATGATGGTGGTGATGGTGGTGGTAGTGATAGCAGTGATGGTAGTGATGATGATGGTGGTGGTGGTGGTGGTGGTAGTGGTGGTAGTGGTGGTGGTAATGATGATGATGATGGATACTGGCATTAATTAGCAAGCAGTCTCTGCTACAATTGGAAGGTGGCCATTAAGACCAGTTACATGCTGTCAGTTCTTACTCTAGGAGGCTCTATAACACACATAAAAATGAAAATATACTTTAGCCAGTAGTAACTAATTTTTACTTCAAAAATTTAAGACTTTAATTTTGTGTTTTAATTTGGCCAGAAGTAATTCAATTTACACTGGGGTTGGGTTTCTTAATAATTTTGTTTTTGTTNCTTGTTTTTGTTTTTGAGATGAGATCTTCCTACACAGCTCTGGCTGTCCTGGAGCTCATTATGTAGACTTAGAACTCATTATGTAGAGATATACCCATGTCTACCTCCCTGGTGTTGGGATTAAAGGCATTTTCCACCAACCCCCAGCCTTAAATTAATGTGTTTAATGTAATTGAGTAGCTTATAGACATCTAATTACACATTTTTAAACTTTTTTTTAGAGAGACAGGATCTTACTGTGTAGCTCTGGCTGGCCTGTAACTCACTATGAGGTCGAGGCTGGCCTTAGACTCATAGCAATCCCCTCCTGCCTCTGCTTCCTGAAGGCTGGGAATGTAGGCATGTGCCACCACTCTGGGCTTAATAAGGCATTTCTTTGTTTTTCCATTTTTAATAACATTCATTTAGTGTGTGTGTATGTGTGTAGGTTGGTACATACTTGTCATAACATGCATGTGGAGGTTAGAGGACAACTTTAGGAGCAGTTCTTCCTACCATGTTGAGTCCAGAGGACTGACCCCAGGACAAGTGCTTTTGCCCACAGAGCCATCTCACCAGCCCTTGTCTTTCTATTTTTATTTTATTGTTTCTCAGGACTTTTTATAGTCCCTGAAAAGCTCTCTCTTGCTTAGATACTATGTTCATTATATAAAATAATCCACAAGCCAGGCATGGAGGCAGAGAGCAACATGCTGCAGGCCTGTGTACTGGGGCAAAGCTTGCCATGGAACCAAGTATCAGCGAGCAAAGGCTCAGTGTGCCAGGGACCTAGAGAACCCCGACCCTGAAATGAGTGAGGACAAAACACAGACAACAGCACAGGGAAGGAAGAAGCGTCAGGCTCCTGTACGGCGGGGAGAGGAAGAGCCAAGATCTCCAGGCCTCACCTGGAGCATTACAAGCCATGAGCATGAGCTTTTGGGGCTCACCTGATACCACACTCCTACCTTCCTCCCCCTTGCCTGGCTGCTATGGCAAGATGAGAGGAAGAATATGTTAAAAGGGAGAGGACTAGTGTGTCAGGTGACATCAGGTGACATTGGAACATTCAAGTGAGTGTCCAGCTATCATAGGATGTGTGGGGTCTGGAGCTCAGAAGAGTGGGTCCAGACTCTTAGGATTCCTGCACCAGAGTGATTAGGAAGGCACAAAAGCCAATTCTTACTAATTTAAACCAAAAATGGATTTATTAAAAGGGCTTTTTAGGTAGTTCACAGATCAAGAGGGTCAGAGAGATAAGCTTGGAGCTCCACCAAGGCCAGGAACAATTCCTGGAGTCATGCATAGAGCTGGTCTGCTGAAGGAACCATCACTGCCACCTGCACTCAGTGCTTCATCCGCTACTGCTGCCATAGAAACCCCACCTCCCCATAGCCATGCCACCAACCTAGAGGTTGTGAGCAGCTGAATGTGGGTGCTGGGAACTGGAACTCAGTCCTATGGAAGAGCAGTATGAAATTTTAACCACTGGGCCACATTTCCAGATCCTTATTTACTTCTTGAATCACGATCAGTAGCTTGAAGAGATGCTTGGAAATCAAGATTCTGAGGTGTTTCATGCTTGCTCTTTCCCTCTCTTCCCCACCCCTGAGTGTGTATGTTTGCATGTATGTATTCACGTGGGTATGCGTGTGTGGAGACCAGACAGGTCAACAGCTGGTGTCTTCCTCAATCATGTTCCACCGTTTTTTTTATTTTTTATTTTTTTTGAGACAGGGTCTCTCCGTGAACCTGGAGCTCAGCAATCCTGGAAGGCTGACTGGCCAGTAAGCTCGAGGAATCCTCTTGTATCCACCCCTCCCACTCTCAGCACTGAGATAGCACATCCAGGCCACCATGCCCAGCTTTTGCATGGGCGCTAGGATTCAAATTTAGGTCCTGTGCTTGCACAGCAAGCACTGTAGCCAGTGAGCCACCTCCCAGTTCCCCCAGCCAGCTTCTACAGTGAAGAGTAAGCTGTGCCACCCAAGACTCCTGAGGTGGGGAGTCCACTGAAATAGGAAAGGAGTTGCCTTCATTTGCTTTCTGTTGCTGTGATAAAAGACTTACCAAAGGCAGCCTATGGAGGGAAGGGATTCCTTGGCTTACGTTTTCCCTTTCACAGTCCACCACTGAGGAGAGGCAGGGCATGAACTCAAGCAGGAGTAAAGGTAGGAATCCTGGAGGAATGCTGCTAACGGGCTTGTTCAACCTGCCTTCTTATACAAACCAGGACCACTTGCCCAGAAGTGGAACTGCTCACAATGGGCTAGGTCCCTCCCAATTCAAGCTTTTTTTTGTATGTGTGGTTTTTCGAGACAGGGTTTCTCTGTGTAGCCCTGGCTGTCCTGGAACTCACTTGATAGCCCAGACTGGCCTCGAACTCACAGAGATCCGCCTGTCTCTGCCTCCCGAGTGCTGGGATTAAAGGCGTGCGCCACCACTGCCCGGCTTCAATTCAGTCTTTAATCAAGAAAATGGCCCACAGACATGTCCATAGGACAATCTGATGGAGAAAATTCTTCATTTCAGGTTCTTCCTCCCAAGTGACTCTTGTTTGTGTCAAATTGGAAAAAAAAATTAATTAGCACAAGGGTTGAGAGTTCAGCCCAAATGAATAAGAATCTATCCCCACCAAACTGCTCACAACTAAATGCAGTGCGAGCAGAGAAGACAGTGAGGAACGTCACTCTATTGAGAAGCTTCATTGTTCCTGTTACACATTCCTTCAGTTTGGAGGGTTGGTTGGTTTTGGGGGTGTTNTTTGGTTTAGTGTTTGTTTTGAGACAAGGTCTCACTATGTAGCCCAAGCTGGCCTAGAAGGGCCATCCTCCTGCCTCAGCTTCCCTGGTGCTGGAATTATAGGTGTGCACCACTACACCAGACACAAAAACNTTCTTGAAGTGCTTTTGCCTGGCAATGAGAAGTGGGTTCTCATGAATGTGTTTTCCCTAACTCTTACCTCAGCCTGCTGCCTGGTTTGGAAGAGGAGGCAGTAAGAGCCACTGTCCTCTCCCGCTTCTAGAAGGGTTCCTTTAGCCCATGCTCTCACTGATGTTGGAATCCAGGATCCAAAGGGATATGAAGCACTAAAAACCACTCCAGGACAGAATTGCTGGTAAAGGAAAGTGCTATTTTTTATTTGATTTTGAATGTGTGGGTCCATTTAAAATCAATTATGCTTCCCCTTAAATCCCTTCCTTGTGCCCCTAGCCACTTTGGATCAAATGATCATGTCTAGGAAAGACCTAGGAGGAACGTGTCCAGACACCCGACAAGTGTGCAGCTTGGGGTGTGGGCATATGGCTCTGGAAGCGGCACCACCAATGAAGACTTTCTTCAAAGCAGTGCCGTTTGGCCTGTAGAGTTTGTCGCCCTGCTTGGTTGGGACTCCTCTAGCTGTTTCCCTACCCTCAGAGTGCCTCTGTTCCTCTGTGGCCTGGGCATCGGAGTTAGAATCATAGCTGTTATCTTTAGAGCTGTAGCATCTGAGAGATCCCTAACTTTACAGATGAGGGAACTGTATCCAAGGTCACACCGCCCATCATTGACAATGCCAAAACTGAGATTCTCAAACGTCCCTCTACAATACCTCCAAGAAAGCAGCTACCATCTGCCTCCAGCTCCAGTAACATCTAAAGTAAGCAGATGAGGGATGATCAACACAGATGAGAAAGACCTACAGGAGGGGTCTAGGTGAGCTAGACTCAGCTCAGGTGAGGAACCACGGCACTTGCCAGTCTTCCCTCCCTCAGAAGGTCATCGTGACAGACCCCCACCCTGCCAGGACTCTCCTGGCAGCAGCACTGAATCATGCATGGAAGCATGCCTTCCCATGATCCTTGGCTCCCTGCTGACTGAGACAGGTTCCAACTGATACAGATCATACTGGTGAGCTATCCACCAGCGTGGGAATCCAGTTGAGCCAGATGGCAGATTGCATGCTGCAAAATCCAACCCTCACTTAGGCTGACTGCGATGGGGGCTCTTAACAAATTGGCTCTGTCTCTGTTCTCCTGGGAGCAACAGAGGGAAGGATTCACAGATACAGAACTCTCTGCAGGTGCTCATGAACAAAATCGCCAGAGGAAAAGCAAACCCAGGAAAAAAGGGATTGAAAAACAGAGAGGAGGACATAGGAACAGCTATGATTCTTCTTGCTTACCCAGACCCTGGAGAGGAGAAAATAACGACAGTCAGGCACATCCCTCTATCTAGGTTTCAAACACTCTCAGCCTTTGTGGCTGAAATAAAGATAATGTAGCAACCTGGAATATCCTAAAAGCTGAGTGAAGAGAGTGCTCATGAAGGGAATGGTGAGTGAACTGAGGTGCTATGCTGAGTTTGAGACAGTTGAGAAATGAACGGCATTCATTTCATTTGGCAACTGGGTGGTCACTAGTGTCTCTTATGAAAATCTACAGAGAACTGAAGACAAATAAGAATCAAAGTAAAATATTCTTTCTGTTGTTTGTTTTTTGAGACAGGGTCTCACTGTGTAGCCCTGGCTGGCCTGGAACTCACTCCGTAGACCAGGCTGGCCTTGAACTCCCAGAAATCCTCTGGTCTCTGCTTCCCAAGTGCTGGGATTAAAGATGTGTGCCACTATGCCCAGCCAAATAGTCTATTTTAAAAGAAAATGATGGACAGGGGAAAAGGTCTATGACACAGATATGACATTTTTGCTTTAATCTCAAGATAACTTTGGTAGGCCATTAGAGGTAAGCAATGAAGANAGCCTGCAGAGCCCAGGAAGGGAAAAACAGAGCCTTGGAACACATATCAGGGCTCAGAAAATACAGAACTACAAGTACAAGGAAGGAAGTGAGGCAGAATACACACACTGGTCAACAGGAAGAAGAGCAGTGGGAGGAAGCCCTTGCCTTAGGAGCGCTCTTCAAGGAAGCAGATGGTAAGTGAAGTCACTGGCTAACAGCAAAGATGAAGGATGAATATCAGAAAGAAGAGTAATACCAAGTTCAAGAATTCCCAATCAATACTGAGGCTGTGGTTCTGAGCCTGCCATGCTGAGAAGCCAAAAAGGAACAGAAAGCAGGCTGATGTGAAAAATGGAGAAAGTGGAAGTTGGGAGATTGGGAAAGTTCAAGATGCTAATAAGAACCTATGTGCTGGGCCCTGGGTTCACGCCGGGAAGAGGAGGAAATCCTGGAGAAGAATGAAGGTCTGGGAGAAGGGAGAGGGATGCGGTCATGGATACAGACAAAGGGAGAAGGGAGAGGGATGCGGTCATGGATACAGACAGAGGGAGAGGGGAGAGGGATGCGGTCATGGATACAGACAAAGAGAGAGGGGAGAGGGATGCGGTCATGGATACAGACAAAGGGAGAGGGGAGAGGGATGCAGTCACAGGTACAGACAAAGGGAGAAGAGAATGTGCAGAGCAGTGAATGGGGCTGGAGAAGACTCTACTCAGAAGTTTAATAAGTGACCAATGTGGTAAAAGTGGGGGTGCAGCAGAGACCAGCTACAAAGAGGGGTCTAGATATTAAGAGGCATACAAAGACCTGTGGCAAAACCAGGGATAGGAAGCTGACATTCACTGTTTCCAACAATGTCACACACAGAGCAATATCTAAGGAGGGCCTGGTGGCTGCCATTCAGCAAGGTTCATACAGCAGGCATGTACCTGTTGCTAGAATTCAGGAGGATCAACCTACCCATGTCCTGTGAAAGAATGCTTTTCAAGTCCATCCTATACCAATTTTTGTACTAAAATCCCCTTGTATTTACTGAAGTCATGCCACTATCACATTTCTCAGCACAGCCAAAAGGAAGTTTCTTGTCTTCTAGGGCTGCACACTGCAGTAGAACAACCAGAACTTGCTGCATTTCCATTGCATGACTTTGTCCAGGACCAAAGAGCTTAACTGACTTTATGATGGTACCATATGGAAATNAGTAACTGCAGATCCTATAAAAACACTGAAGAGCCAAAGCGCAAAACTCACTTCATGAAAAAGTGTTTGGTTTTAAGTTTCTTAAACTTCCACTTCTGTTTTTTGCATGCAAAGAAAAAAATTTAAGATGACTTTAAAAACTTGGTTCCAGGAAAAATTCCATGGGCTAGTGAGTGTAGGGAAGGAATGATGGGCCAGGGCCTCACATCCTCTTTCCTATCTGCCCTGCTCACATGCCCAGAGGGAGCCTCTCAGCACAGAGGGGCTCTACAGTNGAAAGGGAACAGAGGACTGCCTACCACATTTCCAAGATCTCTGGGCCCAGAAGCTGATCCTTGTTCTAACAGAACACACTCAAGCTACAAGCTATACCAACAAAGGGGAAGCAAGGCTTTGAACCAGGCATTTCCATGTCATAGGCACAGTCTCCAGCTGGTCCAGGAAAGGCTGTTAGGTTTCAGGCTATCATAGTGTTCAGTGGCTTTCCAGGGTCAAACACCATGAAGATGGAATGTGAGTCACAAAAGGAAAGATGCCCAAAGCAGAATTAGGAAGGTACGAACAGAAGGAACCTCACCAGACCAATCAGAGAAAAAGACGCAAACATCAAAGGAGAAATAGTCAGAGCCCCAACCAAAAGCTTTGTGAACCTAAGGAGCAAAGCCTGTTTTCAAAGCTTCCCTGATTAGAAATGAACTGAATTCAGCTGTCGGGAACCAGACAGCAGGATGTGGAAGCCCCTCTATGGAAGAAAGCTTGGCAGCAGTGGGCGGGGCTTCCAAGTAAAGCGGCTCCCCTCAGTCCAATGGAGAAGGGATTGAGTGCTTTTGTTGACTCACAGGGAGAGAAGAAAAGTTTTCTGGTAAAAAGAAAATTGCTTCCCAGCAAAGGCCCTGTGAATAATCACTTCCTTAAACTGCACCTCTTCGAAAAAAAACAAAGCCATGGCCTGAGAATCCCCTGAAATCAGCCATGCCATGCCTCAGAACCAGGCCACTGAGACGCCATCTCCACCAGCAATATAATCAACAGGTCCTTCCTCAAACAAGCCTTTGCCTAGGAAGAAGCCTGTCCCTGTATCTGTCTCATAGCTTCCCCCCAAACACCCTGCCTACACTGTGGAGATCCAACTACAACGTAGCCTGCCGCTGTATTACACAGTTCTATTCCCATGGCTTCCAGAATGCCTTTCTGTTCTGTAAGAACTACTACCCTAGAGTTACCTCAGGGTCACTAAAGGACACTGGCTTCTCACCTCTCAATTTTCCCCTTCTCTGCCCTTAGCCCACGTTAGACTCCTATCTGTCACCACTGCCTTCTCCAAGCTCCAACAAAAAAGGGTGAGAGAGTGTTGGCTGCTTCTAGGCTGGGAGCAGCATGGCCACAGTTCTGATCTTTGGTTGTGTGAAGAAGTAGACAACTAGAATCTTGGGCAAGAGAAGAGGCCCAGCACACTGCACTGACTGTGGGCTATTCTTGCCAGGGACCTCTGTGCCTGCAGCAGACACCACCTCACACTTCTCCCAAGTAAAAGTCAAGATGCAGATGTCTGAANAGAGATGATCGAGGAAGAGCCATTGACACATAATAGTCACTTCTGAGAAGGTAGGTTCTGAAGTGCTATCAGCCCAGAGTTAGGAAGCTGGCATCTTCTGCATGTGAGTGCAATCTGGTCTTTACACGGCCACCTAGCTCAGGCAAGAGTACTAAACCACACATAGCATTTCACAGTGACCACCTAAGTCCTACTCAGGAAAAGGGGCGTGAAAAGCAAATACCCTGAAAANCGTTAGAACCCAAATAGGCACCAATTGAGACCTAGGGCCTCGAGAAGCCTCCATTATTCTGCCAGTGGCAGATGCCTCTGTCCCAACAGGACGAGCAAAGGCAAACAGTGACAGTCTTTGGCTGTGCTGGGACAGGGATCACAGGCCTGCCATGTAACCAAATCTTGCTTTCTTCCTTGTACCCGCTTCTAAGCCAGGAGTTCAGACACACACAGTGCTCCTGAGCCCTGGCTACTGAGAGGTGAGCAAAGTCTGCTCTCCTCAACTGAGAGAGCTCATAAGGAAGCCAGGTCCTCCTGAGCCTTGAGGCCTGGAACGTGTCTGTCGGTTACTCCGGCAATGAGGAACACCTCCCTCTTCTCTGTTTGACTGAAATCTTCTTTATGGTGGATGCACTATGGCTCCCAAATAAATGCTAGAAATGCAAATGATGAAGGGAGCGCTATCCGCTCCACAAGACTCATCTCACAGCCACACTCTGAAGAGAATAAGCTGAAGGATGGGGAGGGATGGTCGAGAGGGTGGGACATCGGCCACCAGAGTGCCCCGTCTCCTTCCAGTTCTCACACCTGTGAGATGCTGTTGGCCAGGCGAAACGACATTCTCTTTGTCTTTTCATTCTCCTGAGATAAAAGAAAAATTGGAATACTCAAATTTGGATTTATTAAACCGAAGGGGACCAGGATCAGGACTGGGGTTCCCCAGAGCTGATGTATTCTACCCTGGAAACAGAACAGCAGAGCTCACCAAGGGCCCTATATACTCTGCACCAAGTGTTGTAAATACCCAGGGCTTTCTGGACAGACCTTGGCACGTAGGAGGCCAGCAGCACATTTCAGTGGAATTTAACAGAATGCCTGCATGTAGTGGCACATGCTTATAGCCCTAGCACTTGGGAGGAAGTAGTAGGACTGTCACAAGTTTAAGGCCAGCCTGGTCTCTCTAGTTAGTTCCAATACAGCCTTGGCTATATAGAAAGACCTTATTTCAAAAAGGAAAGATGGAAAGAGGGATTGAAGGAAGTAGAGAGGGAAGGAAGGAGGAGGCAAGGGGAGGGAGGGCCACAAGAAGGGAGGGAAGGAGGGAAGGAGACTGATCTTTCAGGTCTACACAGATGAGAGAGCCAGAGGTCCTAGAAGTCTCTCTGTTGCAAGCAAGCCCTCTGCTTCCTTCTTATAGCCAGGAGCTTAAAGGGCCCCTTCTTTTTTCCCTCTAGCCCAGGTAGGACTAAGGCATGGATATCAGGTAGTTTTCTTTCTATGGGCATCGCTGTCATAGTGTAGTATAACCAGTACTGAACTGGGGGTCAGAAGACCTCTTTTTCACCCTAGATCCATGAACTTGCTAGAGGACCCTGGGCAGGAGCATAGGCCCCTCTGAATTTCAGGCTTCACTGATAACTGGAGTTGGTGATCTCCATACCTCTATACCTTTCTCGTATGCTAAGTGGTTGAGAGTGAAGGTTCATCACACAACTCCATCTTGTGCTTGTCACATGCTGCTCAGGTGCCCCTCGCCAGTGCCACCACCCACCCACCTTGCCCACTGGCTGGTAGCAGCTCTTTACCATATGTCGCCGCCGCCTCTTGGGCTGGATGCCTTCCTGCATGTAGGGAGGCCACGGGAAGCCCTGAGGGGTGGAACAGCCACTCTCGCCAGATACGTCCTCAGAGTCTGAATCCTCTTGCTGGGGTTGGGCAAAGCTTTTGTCCGGGTAGATCTCCTTTAGCCAGCCCTCAAAGAATACTTCCAGACAGCGACCAGCCTCTGCAACCTCCGAGTCAGGCTGTTGAGGGGAGAAAGTGGTCCAGCCTGTTTCTACCAGGCCATCTCCTCTATGCCCCTCCATCAGAAGGGATACAGGGAGCACAAGCCTGATTGGCCCATCTTGAGATCTCATCCTGAGAGACCTGGAGCTTGGTACATTCTCCTAGGACTCCAGATAACCCATTTGGTAACAGCTCATAAAGTAGAAGTAATGTTGGTAGATGTCCACAGTTGGCCAGTTACTAGTACCTCCCCCCATCTTTCTGAGTCCATGCTCAGGGCATACATTTAGGAGAGGGCTTTTAAACCATAGCAAACCCCAAGACTCTGCTCCCAGACTCTCTTGCCCACATCTGCCCCCAGCAATGACAATCTGAGGGTTACTAGAGAAAACAAACCCAACATACATAATTGAACTTAGCACAGTTCCAGAACATGAGGCGCACGTCTGACACCACTTCCTCTGGAGTGGTGTAGTGAGCTGGGTCCTTCTTTTGAAGCTTCCTCCGGATAATCGATAAGTCCATGGGCCTCTTGATAATCTGATAATAATGCCTGGCCTTGGGGAAGAAGAAGGGAGGGGAGGAGATGAAGAAGAGAAAATTAGTGTAGGAATAGCTAAGAAACAAGAGGAAATGGAGAGTGGGTTAGAATGTAAGGGAAAGAGGGGCAGAAAGGAGGAATAAAACATGGGAAGAGGAAGAGGTATCACTTGCTAAGTCAGGTCTGATGCCGTAGCAGCTGTGAGGGAGAGGAAGAAGCAGGAACAGCCTTGACCCCCAGGGGTTCCCTGAGCAGAAAGGAGAGCAGCAGGCAGAAGCATGGGGCCTCCTTACCAAGGGGCTGACTGGTTCGTGGAAGGGCAGGCTGAGGCTGTTGCAGCACAGGGACAGGACCAGCTTCTCACACTTCTGCAGAAATCACAAGTGGCAGGTGACACACATTTCTAAAGGTAGCAACCCTGAGAACTGTCTGGCTCTGACCCTAGAACTGTCTGGCTCTGACCCTGAGAACTGTCTGGCTCTGCCCTTGAGGTGCCAGCCCCCCTAAGCAGGCCGCTTGGGCTCCCAGGCCAGAGGAAAACTGCTGGGGAAGGATAATAACAAGTCCCACAGGCCAAGTCATCAGGCATGGCCCATGGCACAGCCTTAAATGTCCCCCATCCTTCCCCCTCCCCGAAGCTCATGTATTGAAGGCTTGGTCCCAGGGCAGCAGTTCCAAGGCAGGGCCTTTAGAAGGTGATTTATCCATGAAGGCCCCAGCCTTGCACAGGGATCAATCACTTCTGGATTGTGGGAGCTGGTGAGACGTTTAAGGCGTGGTGGCGAGTGGGAGGAAGTGGGCCATCTGGGCCAATCCTTGCAGGGTATATTTTGTCCCTGGAGTCCCCTTCTCTCTTTCTGCTCCCCCACATGCTCCCCACTGTACTGTTTCTGCCTCACCACAGACCTGGGAGCAGTGAAGCCAAGTGACCACAGAACGACACCACAGGTCAAAGCAACCCTCTTCTGCTGGAAGTTGATTTTCTCAGGCATTTTGTCACAGTGATGTCACAAAGCCCACCCCTCAAAAAGGCTTGCCACCCCCCTGGAAAAAACCCAACCTCTGTAGGCACAAGGGGCTGCCTCACATAGAAGACTCTGTTCCCCAAACCCTTCCCTACCTTCTGGTCATTCATGCTCAGGCCGGGAGGCACCCGCACTCCAGGCTGACTGTAGCGGGCATTCTCACAATCGTACTCCATCTCGGGGTGCATCAGGCTGCGGCACAGGGTGCACACCCACTCTCCCCTGCATAGCATGTGAGGTCATTAGAACTCAGCATCCTTCCAGGACCCTCTGCCCAAAACAGGCATAGAAAAGGGGGTGACGAAGAAAGAAACTGTATCCCCAGCCCTGTCTCAGTGAAAGGAATGGCCTGCTAGCCACAGGCTTGAAAGAAGTAAGATAAATGAAGATGTCATGAATTCAGGACAAAAAACAACAACAAAAACCAGGAGTTAGGGAGGAGCTAGGGCTAGGTATGGGACAAATCTGTGTGTAGAAGGCACACCATTGCAGGGCCCACCAGCTCACAGACCCAGACTTGGTGCCAGCCCAGGTAAGCCCACCCTGGGAGCACTGTGGCCTGGCCAGGATCATGATCTGGCCCCGAAGATCATGACTCACCCTGGGAAGCTGAGCAAGGCTGGCACATGGCAGGAAAGGTGATACACTTTGGGACAGCGGTCACAGCACAGCAGCTCCCCACCNTTGAGGCACACAGCACAGAAGTCCTCATTCTCTATGGGGGCTGGGGTGCCCTTCTTGGCTCCAAGAGTTCGGGGAATGAGTCTGTGTTCTTCAGAAGATGCACTGTCTGCCTCTTGTGGCCGCTGCCCAGCCAGAGATGTGACAGTGACCTTTCTTCCCCCAAGACCTGGGCCTTGGGTGGCATCAGGCAGGCTGTTCTGGCTGACCTTGGGGAAGAAGTGAGTCTGAGCAGTTGCAGCACAGTATTGACAAATGGTTGGCAGGGGTGGGGTGGGGCAAGACTGACAGAGACTTACTATGAGGACCTCTTACTCCAGGACCACAAGGCAGCCAAGTCCCACCTCAACCCCGCTGTATCTCCCAGATCCCATGTGGCAGAGGACAAGGCTAGCTACAGTCCCACTGAGATTCACATAAGGCCCTAAAGCAAGTATTCTAGCAGCAACAAAGAGAAACAAGAGGCTCCTAGCCTGGACCAAGCAAAGCCAAGTGGTACCTTAATGGACATGCTAGAGGACTCAGTGCCACACTCGATCACCAGCAGGAAGCTCCCATCCTGGCTGTTCTTCTGGGGCTTCAGCTTAAACACAGGCATCTCTCCCGACGAGGCAGCACAGATCTTGAGCCTCTCCAGTCGCACATAGGGAATCTTGGGCTCACTACTGATGGCTCTGTGGTAAGAGAAACACTCTAGGTCTCATCAGGAGCCCCAGATAGCCTCGATCTCTAAGTTAGGTTCATTCAGGATCCCACAAATGAACAGCCTCCTCAGTTAACCCTTTATAGGTCCACATTCTGCCTCCTGCCAAGCTCAGCCCAGCCAACCGTGTCAAACACTGGAAAGACCCTTGGTACCACCTGTAGTCAAAGGAAGGCTCCCTGAAGAGCAAGGACTGTTAAACACAGAGTGCCTGCCTGACAACACCTGGAACTCTCCCATAACTATTATAGGCACCCAACCCCATGGATCCCACTTGAAGCTCAGCAGGTGGTGATGGCAGGTAAAGACAAATTTCTTCTTCTAGTTCTTATACAGGATTATTTCCTGTGCCAACCTCTCAGGATAGGAAGTCAAGGGTAAGAAGGTCGGCCAAGAGTCATTACCTGATGCTTGAATTCTCTTTTGTATCCAGCTCTAGGGCTTCTTGTTCAAAATTCTCATATTCTAAGACAAAAGACAAATTAAATAGCTATGACATACATTTGTGGCAACAAATGTCATTTAGACCTTCCACTTATTTCTGTTATTTGGACTTTTGGTCATACATCTGCCACATAATTGTTACCAAGTGTGTTCATTCATGGTGGTGACAATCCTACTATGGATCTCCTTCCTGAGAGAGGANGAAAGCCATCATGTTTTTGGCAAAGATTTTCACAGATAATAATACTCAGAGGCTGCTGAGAGGTAAGAGCTGGGTGAGGACTGAGAGCCATCTTCTAAGAACTCATAAATAACCTGTTTCCAATACACTAGTGTCACCTCCTGTCATTCTCTACAGCCTCAGCTAGTGTGCAGATTCTAGCACCACCCCTGGCCCAGATCCTCTGCACAGCANAGTCCACACAAATGGGCAGGGAACAGTGGTGAGGNACAAACAGNAACGCCCATTTATTAACACTGTCCTACGTACTTTCCTTGGGCNAAGCTGGATCTAAAATTTTGATTTAGTTGCATAAAATATAAGGTAATTTTTTTTAATTTAGTCTGTCAGTATAAAGAAAAAAGAGAAAAATAGTTCATTTGGTGGTATCATTGTTTTTGTATGTATTATGTGCCTACGAAATAGACTTCTCCATTTCAAAATAAGCAATAACACCACACATGAAAAAATGNTAAGTGGTCAGTATTTGACTCTAACTTCTTGACTAGCCCTTATCAGATGAAACAGACCACTGATCAACACTGAAACAAATCACCTTAAGAAGAGATATTGGTAGGCTGGCAAATCAACTCAGTGGGTAAAGGCACTTGCTGCCAAGTCTGACGGCCTGAATTTGATCCACAGGACCCATATGGTTGAAGGAAAAAAACCAACTCCCTAAGAAGAAACTCAGAGCCTATCTCCAGTGGTCCAAATTCCCTTCATTAATGAGGCATTGCACAAATCTACATGACTGCTGAGTACATGGGAAACTCTTTTTGCTACAGAGTGAATGGCTGAGGGATTTCTCTGTAGTTGTTTGTCCCCTACTGTATGCAGTAGTTTGGTGAGTCCCATTTACTGNGGCAGATGGAAAATCTCTATTTCACAAAGGACAGAGTTGATGTCCTAACTAGATCCAANGGACACACCTTTTCACTCACAATATTTTACCAAGGCTAGCTCTTCACNTGTGCCTACACACNAAGCCAGACTCCCCAGGATATGTTCTGTGAAAAAGATTAGCCACACAGATCAGTGCTGCCCATGGTTAGGAAAGCAGAAGCATGTACATCACTTCCAAAGGACAGAAGCAAATTCAGCCTTATAAGCAGCATCCCCCAGGCTGAGCCCATCCACCTGCCTCCACCTCACCTGGAGGTGCAGAGAGGCCTGCTCAAGTCTATGGCCAACAGGAAAGGCAGCCACTTACTCGTCTCACCTTTTGGGTGCTGGTACTGTTGTAGAGCAGTAGATGTATTGATCATCGGGACTAGGAAAGGTTTTTTCACAGAGAGGTTAATTGGTTCCTCCAGTTCTGAGGGAATAGCCAAATCCTTGGGAACATCCAGATTGGAGGCTGTGGGGGCTTGTCCTGCTGAGTCTGGAAAGCGAGTGCAATCCTCACTTTCCATCTGTCAAAGGTGAAGTGTCAACAAGAATCAAATCAAACATTCTGGCCATCAGCAAAACTGCTAAGTTAAGGCTAAGATAAGGCTGCCAGTGGCCAACCTTTTGCTTCACAATAAGCAAAAGTTGAATGCCACTTTCCCAAAGACTTACCTTACACAGGGCATTCCCCAGGGAAGATTCAGCCCCATCCTTGGGGCCCAGGCTCTCTGCAATTTGGCCAGAGCCAGGACTGGAAGTGGATCTAGTCTCCAAATGTATGTCAGAAACCGGAGGCATGCCCTGCAGAGGACAAGTGGCCAGACTCGGCACAGCCTGGGTGTGCCCAGACATTAGGCTGGACCCAGCCTGTGAGTGGTTGCTTGCCAGGCTTGTAANGGCCTGGGAGCAATCACCTCTCAGGCTGGGCATGGACTGGAATGTGCCACGCACAAGGTTTGGCACAGGCTGCAGGTGACTCGCTGGGTTGGGCACNGCATGGCTTGAAACACTCATCAGGCTGGACACAGTTTGTGGTGGGCCACTCAGCAGGCTCGGAATTGTGTGGGTGGGACCAGCTGTCAGGCTGCTCACCCTGTGGATCTGTGGCTCTATGGTCCTCGCCAGCCTGGTAGATGACAACTCCATTTCCAGAGTGTTGGAAAAGCCCATGATGCTCACTGAGGTGGAGTGCTGCAGAAAAGGCATGAGTAGAGTTGGGCTGTCAACTGGGAATGTAGGAAGAGAGGCGAGACCCAGTCCACAAGAGCTCTGAGATTCCATTTGCCTGCATTTAGGGGCTGCACTGGGAGCTAAGGCAGCTCATGAAGTCCTGTCCCAATTCCCACCACCAAGGAAGCTACTAGGTTATAACATAGAGGGAGGTGCAAGCTAAGGGGTGTGTGTGTGTGTGTGTGTGTGTGTTTATGTGTGTATGTGTGCGTGTGTATGTGTGCACAAGAGACAGAATGAGAAAAGGAGAGAATCTACCACCTGACCTGAGGTTCACACATGCCCTGTGGGCTGTATCCCCCAGCCCTAGTCCTCTACTTAAGCAAAAGGTTAGTTAGGGACTTTCTAATTTCACATTTCCAGTCTTGACTAATACTGTCTGTGGCTTCCCATCTTTCCCTTTAAAGGATCTCTTGAGATACTTTCCTACATAAAACTGGCTAGAAGTTATGAAAAACTCGAACTATGATCTGCTTCAGAGCTGCTCCCTCGAAAGCATGCCAAGGTTCCAGGGGGTCTCATTCTGTCCGGGGGAACCCAGCTCAACTCCAGAGCCTCCAAGGTAGTGGAAGGTCTTTTCTAGCCCTGGTATACCTGCCAAAGTCACTCCAAACCACAGGAAGGGAACTTCAGAGCAACTCCTAACATGGCCCCAGCGGTGCAGCCATCAGATGGGGTGAGACTATTTCAAGCAGAAATTTCACTGCTCAGAGTCCTAAGAAGAAGGGACTTAACACATTACTGAAAAGGAGTTGAAGACATGGGTGATTTTTGGTCACTGATTGTATATAGTTTTTCAGATTGAAGAAACAGATTTGATGGGGGGGTGAGAAGGCAGGAGATCAGCTTTAAACATAATTTTCATGAATTTAGAACTTTGATAAGCCTGCTCTTGAAAAAAAAGATTGAATATACACCAATTTGTCTACTTTTGAAAATCAAAGGGAAAACAACCAGAGCATTCAGCTCTAAACTTTCAAGATCAATGTCCCAAATCTGCCATTCTTTNCCCCATGTGTGAAGTGTTCAAATTTCCTGAGGGCAGTAAACACTTCAATACATTCTCAGATTTCAATATAAAGGGAATAAAGCTATTCCCTAATAAAGAAAGATGGCCTTCCTCCTCATGAATAGCATTCCTGGTCACTCAGCTTTGTAAGACAGACGATAGAGGAAGCATCATAGGGGCATCCCTCCTCGATTCCAAGCTAATATCAGGCCCTGTAATTCAGATATACCCATTATTCCCTCTCTACAGACAGTGACAAAGTGTAACCTACATTCCTATCTCCCTAGACAACAGGAGTGGCCTCCTCAGTGGAGACAGTTGGAAACACACATCAGACCACACCATGCCTTTTCATTAAACCCTGTAGTGTGCTCCACTCTCCTCAGGATGAATACAAAAATCCTGAAGAGACTCCCAAGACCCAGGTGACTGGTGCCCTCATCCTTAGCAGCCACAAATCGAAGAACAACCCTCTCCCCATTCTCTGGAATCCAGGCCTTCAGACACTGTCTTTAGTTGCTGAAACAAGTCTGACGCCCCTGGCAGCCCTCACCCCCTCCAGAGAGTCTGCCTTCTCTGTACAGAACATTTTCCTTGCTGCAGCCCTGTTCCATTTGCCCTTCAGAGCTCAGCTCCCCACTGCCAGGGTGTGTGTGTGTGTGTGTGTGTGTGTGTGTGTGT
>LZPO01107899.1:40126-59598 GCA_001675575.1 Neotoma lepida
TGTGTGTATGTGTGTATGTGTGTGTGCGTGTGTGTGTATGTGTGTGTGTGTGTAACAAAGGTTCTTTCATCCTCTAGTGCAGACCATATCCCCGCCCCCTTGATGCTTTCAACCTCATGACACATCCATGATACAGTGACCAGACACTGTTCCCCTATGAAACTAAACTCCATCAAAGCATAGACTTTGGTCTATTTTGTTTACCCACTTTATTCCTAGACCCACGAGCAGTGTCTGGGTGAATACAGGACATAATGGGCTAATTGAAATTTCAAAGCAATGCTGTGGGACTATTGATTCTACAAATGCTGAGCTGAGTAAACAGCAGCTTAGTTCCACTCACGACTGAGTCCAAGTTTTCTCTAAAATCATGACTGGCTTTGGAGAGCTGAAGTTTAGTAAGACTTTATTACATACAAAGCAGTTTGCTAGGGTTCTACACATACTGCCTCAGTTCATCCTCACAGAAACTGTTCAGAGGTTATTGTGAAGGTTAAAAGATGCAATCTATGTCAACACTTAGAATGTCTGGTCTGCTACTGCAGCCCCTGTAAACCTCGGCTGTCCACTGTAGTATTTTGTTGCAGAGGCCTTTATTATAAACATATGAGGCTCAGAAAGTCTCTTCAGGTTTTTAATGTTTCCATAAAATATGATCTTTAATGTTTTCCATTTCTCTTTTTATTGTACATAGAAATACAATTGATTGTGTCGATCTTGTACCCTGATTCCTTGCTAGACTCACTTTGGATTTCCATGCACATGTTAGGTGATGTAGTATAAGTAGTACCATTTCTTTCTCTTCTTTCATATGTTTCTGATTTTTGCCAATAGCTGGCCCTTCTGGATGAGTCTGCATAGTCATCCTGCTGCCAAGGACCCTTTCAGTGATTCACCCTGACATTTGAGGGAGCTCTTCCTAGATGTGAGTCCAGATCTGACCTTCAGAACCACACTCAGGTAGGACCTAACTCCACCTGATTCCTCTTCCCTGTGTACCACCCTCTGCACATCAGTATCTTCATCCTGCCCTCATCTGCTCATCAGTGTCTTCATCCTGCCCTCATCTGCTCTCCCTCCCCTTTCTGTCTCTTGTGACCCTCACCTTTTTCTTTTCTTTTCTTTGGTGTTATCAATTTTTTTTCTCTTTTCTCCCTACCTTTAGTAGTTATCAGCTTTTAAAGTTTATGTTTCCTTAGTCTCCTTAGTTTTAAAAACAGACGATTTAAGCACTTTTTATTTATCTTTCCATGGAAAAGAGTGCTTTTTGTGTGTTGCTTGGGAGTTCAGTCTTTAGTAAAAACTTTCTAATTTGCTAAGTAGTCTATAGGGTAAGGATGAATGGATGCTCTAACCAAAGTGAACTAGGCATGGAGCCCAGCAAAAGGGATCAAGGCCAGAATCCAGTGGCTTTCTGGCTGGTGACTGAATGTGGCTGAGTTCTCCAGTGTGTCCACTTGGCTCTGTCTTGGCCCTCTCTCCTTTTTTCTGCTACTGCCAAAACACTCACTTTAGGGTCTTTTGTGAGCCTTTCAGTGAGTCTATAGCTAGCCTTGTCCTCTGCTGTGAGGAATGAGGGACCCACGGGATACTGCAGGGGCGAGCTATCCCTTAGTTGTCCTGGTTGCACACTACCAGAGCTTTCTAAGAACCTGTATTTCCTTATCTACAGACAGAATATCTGGTGATTAATGCATTGCACTTTATAATATAGAACAAACAGATCCTTTCAACTGCATTATCCCTCCTTTCCCCATGTGACATATTTAACATAGATCTGATGTTTGTTTTGTCTACCCATGACAGATATTGAGAATTACATAAATATGTAGCTGAGGGTGACCTTGGAGTTCTGATCCTTCTGCCTCCTCCTCTCAAGTACTGGGATTAAAGACATATGCCATTAGGCCCAATTTTATAAGGTAGTTAAGGATTGAACTTGGGGCTTTGTCCATGCTCCAGCAAGTTCTTGGTGAGATCCTTGATGCTAAACCAGGATCCATTTAGACCATCCAGCTAATCGTTTGAGTTGTGCACAAAGCCAAATCTCAATGAACATACCTTATTTGAGGACATCAAGTCCCTTACTTCATACAATGACATGAGTTCATACAATAACAGAATAAGAAGGGAACAGGTTGACTGAGCCCTAGTTTACATTGAAGCAAGTCTGCCGGTGATCTGCTCCTATAACCTATCTCTTTCTTCTTCGAGTCTATAGCTGGTCATGAGGAGACCAATGCTAGCAGGAGTAAAGTGCTGCTAGTGGTCACAAAATCTGGGAAACTTCCATGGGAGAAGGAACTTAAAGCAGTGTCAAAGCAATCTAGCACTAACCCCATTTCTATAGGCTGTGAAAACACAATGACAGGGCTGGATAGATAGCTCAGGGTGAAGAGCACTACTGGCTGCTCTTCCAGAGGACCTGAGTTTGAATCCTAGCACCCACATGGCAACTATCTATAACTATCACAACTATCACAACTATCTATAACTCCAGTCCCAGGGGATCTGATGCCCTCTTCTAGCCTCTGTGGGCACCAGGCTAGTCCATGGTACACAGACATATATACAAGCAAAACACCTATACACATAACTCTTAAAACATGGGCAAGTATGCATGCACACACACACACACACACACACACACACACACATACCTGCAAATGTGTGCACACACGTGTGTGTTCACAAACATGGCATTTCTGAAACCTGTATACACCATGTCAGTTACTTTTGATACTTTTCTGGTTCTGTGGAATGTAGTGCCTGCCACCAACCACTAAACTAAAAAGTACTTATTTCATGTGCAGGAAGAAAGTGGAGAATCAAGAGGCTTTTGTGNTACTCTGCTGTCAGTGCCACAAGTGAGGGGAGGCTGGAGCAGGACCCCAGGGGCAAGGAGAGCCAGGGAGGAGCACACTAGGGTTGGAGAAGGGCTGGAGAGTGTGGCCACATTGTCTGGTGCCCACTGCTTCACCCACAGGAGCTTCTGCCAGGGGAGAAGAGCTGCCCTCTGCAGCACCCAGTGTGGTTCAGAGGTCAAATGAGAGAGAGCACACGTGCATTTCCTGCCACAAAGCCTCACAAAATCATGACTGACTATCTGAACTGCTAACAGGTAACTGACAACTTCATCACACATAAAACCTTCAGACTTCATAAAATATGTATTCTGAAGTTGGCAAGTGGAAGTAAACTATTTTCTAGTTCAGAAAGGAAGAGTCAAAATACCAAAATATATTTACTGAATGTTTTTTGAACTCAGGTCTCTNGAGGATGAGGGGAGAACACCCTGAGCCTAAGAACCCATTCTTAACTCCCTTAATTAGCATCGCCTCTCTTGCTCCTAACTGGCCCCCTCCTCTACACGTATATGTTGCCACCTCTTCTGTTCCTTTCTTCCTCTTTGCCTTCTTATTTCAATGTTTGTTTGTTGAGACTGGCTCTTGCTATGTAGCTGAGGATGACCTTGAACTTCTGATCTTTCTGCCTCCACCTCTTAAGCGCTGTACGACTACACCAGTTCTATGAGGCACTAAGGATAGAACTCGGGGTGCTGTGAATGCTAAGCAAGCAACTGAGCTCCATCCCAGCTCTCTCTCCTTCTTTTTGTCTGCTGCCCATCTGCCTATGTGAGCCACTCATCTTTTTATCGGTCCTTACCACCTGACTTGCCATCCTGCCTGAGATCTCCGTATCTTCTGCCGCTTCTCTTGGTCACCCATGCAGCCCTTTACCCTGCTAGCCTGTCTTCTGTTTTGACTATAACCTGCTGCCCACCCTCTCCCTGACTACACCACTTACATCTCCTTTTGGAGTTCAATGTATGGACATTACTGTTCTAGTGTTTGCCACATGGTATTCTCAAAATCCAGAGAAAGCATTGTTCCTTTCACTTTAACAGGAAGGTAAACTGAGACACAGAGTGATTACCCAGACTTCTCAAGTCTATCTAGGCCCAAGACTAGGGATTCTGGTCTGGCCTGGGAAATACACTGNCTGGTCTAGCCATCAGCTTGAAATCTGGTGCCCTAGTAGGAAGCAATTATGAAATAATAAACAGACACATAATGCACATGTCCTGAGTTTATTATGTCTCTGGTTTTTCCAGCAAGGTAACATTTCTGGGGATAAAGCAGGGAAGATGGCGTGGTGTTCCTCATCAACTCATCCCAGATAGCTGAAACATACCTTTTTCAACAACAAAGTGAATTGGTTTAAGAACACTATTTTGGAGGGGATGACTTATAAAATCTTAACTAGAACATTGTCTCGTGAAGCAGAACGAATGAGCCTAACATATAAATGAATGGCTGAAACCGCTAGAGTTCAGTGATGGTTTCAGAGGGTTTTAAGAGTGGAGGGTTTGACTTGTCATTCTAACAATCTCACATGGTGGCCTTTCTCCAGGTGAAGCTGCTGTCTTCTTTCTTGTGAGCTTCCATTATAGAAGTCCTAACTCCCCACTTCTAATCTGCTTATTGCTTGAATGTTGAAAATGAGCAGCTTCTTAAGCTGGGCATTGTGGCGCACACCTTTGATCAAAAAGCAGAGGCAGGAGAATCCCTGAGCCCTGAATTCAAGGCCAGCCTGGTCTACAGAAGGAGGGAAGAAAGGGAGGAAAAAGAAAATGGGCAACTTCTAAAGAAAACCATGTCTCTAAACTTGCTTGGTCAAGCATGCTAATTACATCCTGTGTCTGGGTTTATGATCTCATACATGATATAATGCCCTGGGTTTGTGACATCTGTGTCTGTCATTGCTCCAAAGCTATGCCTGCTCACTTCTGGTTTCAAGTTGTTTCACACTGGTTGAAAATCACCAAAGAGCAGGGGTTGATGTACAGTAGGAAAGGGGACCAATGACTTGGGAGTTGCATCTTAGACATTCACTGAAAACTCTCACTCTAGCTGAGGATGCAGGTAAGGAGAGGTAAATTACCATACAGAGATAAACTGACTTATGAACTAAGTGCTCAAAATCTGAGTGCTCCAAGAGATTCAGATAGGCAGGCTGGTTTAACAGTAGATGGCAAAACAGCCGAACAAGGCAGGGGAGGAAGCCGCTAACCTGTCTAGTAACTGGTATCACCTAGTGGGTTTTTGTTTTGTTTTGTTTGTTTNGGGGGTTTTGTTTTGGTTTGTTTTTGTTTTGTTGGTTCTTTGAGACAGGGTATCTCTGTGTAGCCCTGGCTGTCCTGGAACTCACTCTGTAGACCAGGCTGGCCTCAAACTCACAGAGAGCCGCCTATCTCTACCTCCTGAGTGCTGGGATTAAAGGTGTGTGCCACCATGGCCCTATACATAGTGGTTTTTTACATGTTGATTTTTAATAGTGTTGTTGCTCTGATTGTCAGTGAGTGCTCATCCACCTCAAGAGGCTCCAGTAGTAATTAAGGCTACTCTGATGGGTACATAGACATCCTGCTGACCAGAGTCAAATAGGANATAAAGAGAATTGAAAAGCACCCAGTACCCTGATGATCTGAGAAAAACAAAGAGGCAAAGAGGAATCTAGCGACTGAGGCGGGAGGATGAGGAGAGGCCTATGTGGAATTCAGTAAGTCTGAAATGAAAGCCAGTAAGTGAAACTTACAAAACGTTGGGAGGCTTAGGAGAGATGGTCAGAGGTATTTACCCAGGATACTGGAGGAAACCCTCAGGCTATGAATAAATGCCTGTTTCCTCATGGATCAGGGAGATATGGGCAAGGGCCTTAGTTTTGGTCTGTGAAGGAAACCATGAGAGAACTAAAGAGAGAGCTTCTTAAAGGGGATCAATTCAGAAGTGACTGAGGAGTATTCGACTTGTCTCCTAAATAACAGAACAGATCCTTGCACAGTCCTGTAGGTGCTGACTGGGACACAGGACACGCCCTAAGGAGGCTTCATCACCCTGGGAACATTCTGGCTACCTTCAGGGCCATGTTACGTAACTATAAGATTATAGCTGAGGTTGAGTATCCAGGGTCTGGTCTGCAACCCTGTATTCAGGGNCTATAAAGGCAAGATGTACTTTCTCACACATGGCAGGGTTACAGTAAGAATTTAAATGAGTCATTTCTCATCTCTGGGCTGGAATTTCCTCTTTCACAGGCTGACAGAAAACTCATGGAGCTGTTAAAGAGTTAAATTAAGAGCTCAAGTGTCAAAGTGCTTTGATACTGGTATAACTGCTTTCCACCTCAGCCATTATCCTTTCCTTAATAATCTGGGTCATAGGAATGCCTAGTGCTTCTGCATCATTTGGTGGAAATACATCCCAGACTCCTCTTAAGCCATGAGCAACACCCCAGTGACCTCAAAGTCCTTTTGGAAAAACTGGGGCTGCACTTTGTGTGGCAGAGAGCTCTCTTGCAGGTTATGAGGGACTCAGCTGGGCTCTCTGTGGTGCCTGTGGTCCCCTGAGAGTGCTCTGGATAAGATCATGGGTATTCTTCATCAGGTGACTAGTTCACAAGTACGAAAAGCAGCCATTACAAATGTCTTCCAGATTCACCAGGGATGTAAGGAGGTTGTGTTGTGGAGTTGTGACCGTGGCGCTTTTCAGAGTAGGTAAACCAAGATTAGGAAGTTTGGTCAACAGCCAGTGCCAGACGGTTAAAGTCAGAACATGCTGCTGGCTGCATGGAGGGTAACAGGACAAATGAGAGTACCAGGTGATTCTTCTAGAAAACTCATCTTCAGCTGCAATGTCTTCACCATAAGGTCATTTAGCGGCAACAGGTGCTCTATTCTAATCAAAGCCTTCCTAGTGGCAATAGAGTTGGCATGGAATGCCCACAACAGAGCCTGGTGCCATGGAGTCCATTTCACTTCCCTGGCACCCATGNAGCAGCACAAGCTGAGGAGTGGCTGCACTTCTCTAATACTTCTAACAAAGACAACAAAGGTCAAAGGAGGCTGGGTGCTAAAGACTCTCCCCAGCAAAGCCCCGGGCTACTTAAAGACAAAATCTCGTAGGTGAGAGGCCAAAATGGAGTCCTCTTCCTCCCCTGCAGTACACAGAGAGGCCATTGAATCAATGACTGAGGACAGGTTGAGTCAGGAGCCTGTATTCTGGTCCTAACATTGCCCATAGGCANCTGTATGGCTCTTAGGTGGGTCATTTAATCTGTGTCTCAGTTTCCATATCTTTCAAAGGGGAATAAGAAAGTGGCTTCGTCATAATATTGCTAGGATAAACAAAGACACAAAGTAGAATCATCATGTAAAAACCTGTGGAAATTTACTTTTAATTCATACAAAATATTATTTAGTAATGAGGTCCTAAAAATATTTGGTATCCTTATACCTTTTATTCTNCCCAACCGCAGCTTAAAAGCAATGAAACTCCTTCAAAATGGAAGCACCTTTCCTTAGGGCAGCAGCCTCTCTACAACCCAAAGCTCCCTGTGGCCCATCGTAATAGGTAATCAGACACGAAGCCTAAGAAACAAAGTGCCAGACCATCCTCCTGACCCTTGCCCCAAACCTCAACATGGGCCCCAAGTCATGATGACCAAGAACAGTTCAGAATAAGATGTTACAGTTACCAGAGCCTTCACTAAACCTTTGCCAACCTGCAGCCACCCAGAATGACTCCAGTGTCCCCTTGTTACTTTGAGAGTATAGTCTCTGTGCTTGAACGTANTTCCCTCCTTTCCTCCATACTGTATATAAGAACACGGTTGCACCCCCACCAAGTAAGAAGCAGTGATTCCTGCATGATTTTCCCAACACTTAAGCACTAGCAAGTCCCAGGCTTCCTGTTGAACTCTGGACATTGAAAATGGCTGCCTTGGGTCATCTTCTAATATGGTTTCACAGGAGAGCATCAGCAATTCAAAACGACATCCCCCTCCCTTCCAGCATGTACTTTAGCCTATGCTCCCATCCCCAGGACCAAGACAGACCTGGATGTTTTAGTCTCACCTCCTGTCATCAATCAGATACTGAACTCAAATCTCCTGTCATCTGATAGCCCTTGAAATCTTGGCTTCTTCTTCCTTCCATGGCTACTTATCTCTTTCAACTTCTCTCCTCTGTACTATTCTAGTCTCTCTTACCACTGATCTCTAGTTGAAGTGACTTTTCAAATTTAATTCAAGCCATATCCCTCCTAGCTGAAAAATCCTCAGTCAACTACCCCAGCCCCAATACTGAATCCCAATTCCAAAAGCATAACAGGCGAGGCTTTCCAATCATCCCCATTCCCAGGTGCACCCCTATTCCTGTCAAGCCCATTCATCTGAAACCCCTAAGAAAGCCCAGGGCTTTCTCTCAACTTTGACCTTCCAAGACTGCCATTGCTTCCACTCTATCCTTTCTCCCTCAACTAGCCCAACTTCTTCACATCTTAGTGTAAAATAAACTTGCAGGAGGTATCCTGTGAGCAGCTTCCTCTCCCTGAAGTAAGTGCTCCACGAGGGTACACCTCAACGACTGCTGTAGTGTTCCATTGTAACTTACTGTTGGTAGTTGTTTATCTCTCACCAGACAACAGCTCTACAGTGAGATGGACCACCTTACACACCAGTATGTGTTGAGCACCTACAACATTTGAAATTCTAGGACATATGTGTGCATTTGTGTGAATGTGTATAAAATATGTTAACATCAAGTGAATAAATAAACGGATGGATAAGTAGTTAAACAACTGAGATCTATAAGGGCTTATTTATGGCACCTGTAGACCAAACCATTTTCAACAGGGTAGGTAGGACAGAACAGGCCAGGCACAGACAAAAGGCTAGTATCAGAGATCTTCCCAGTCTTTGAGAGTCACAGTCAGCATTTCATTTCTGCTATTGCTTCCTTTTCTAAACTCTTCTCAAGGAACAGTAAGACTACTTGATCTAAGCAGTAGTGCTGGAGAAATGAGAGGTTGTACACAGGCAACTAGCAGAACTAGACTGCAAGCCAGAGGGATCCTGAGGGGCTGATGGGCAAGCTTGGAGTTGTAGACTCCAAGACCAGGGCTCTAGAGAAGAACCTGGGGAAGGACCAGAAAGTTGGGCACTGGGCCCAGGCAGGTGATCAAAGGAACAGGGCCCTGGGACACTTGGGAACAGGGCCCTGGGGTGGAGAACATGGCACAGTGCTAAGAGTCCAGCTAGAAGGAAGACAGAGTGGAGAGGAAAAGAACACAGGAGGTAGCCAGTTCAGGAGTTGTGTAGGGCTGAGTTACTGCCAAGACAAATACCCCTAGCAAATGAGAAGGTAACTAGAACAAGAGGCCTCTGATACCTCATCTTCAAAGGATCTCCATATCTGTAGGTGCTCAACTGACTCTGCAAGGACATCTCTGCAGACCATGTACCCAGCCAATTCCACTGGATCTCATTCTAAAGCCAATAACTTGGGGTAGTGGGGAACCACATAAAATATCTTCCCCCATTTACATTGAAAAAGGATAAAGCCTGTGCATTGGGTTCTAAAATAAAGCTCAGCTCTTCTGGCAGTCATAGGGCCCTAGGCTTTATTTTCCTTAGCTACTTGGTGGTGATGCCCACCTTAGACAGCCATTAGGAAAGCAAAGTTAGATCATGGTCGTAAAGTACCACACACCGTTCTGACCACAGAGTAAACTCTTTCCCCATCCCCTTCCCTTTCCACTCTAAATGAAGCCCAGCAGGCCCATGTGGGAGTGCGAAAGGAGATAGGGAAAGAGCTACACTGCTGACTCAGTAGGGAATAAGGCACCAGTCAGGGCTGGGTAGCATCCAGGGATGGAGCAGGGACACACCTCCCACACCCCATCACCCTCATCCAGGTGCCTGGTGGCTATGGTTAGTACCTTTCTCACCACATTTGGAGAGGAGTGCTGGGAGGTGCTGTCCACTGGGGGGACACTGTGAGGAGATTCTTCCCCAGATGTCTGGGGCAAGGCAGCAGCAGTATTCTTGTCAAGGGGTAGAGCTGGCTTTGAGCCCTCAGATGCTGGTGGCTCCTCTGTAACCTAGAAAAGAAGTAACGACCTTGGATGGGTTTCTTGCAGAGAACAGCAACAGGGCCCACTGACTCTTGCCCATGTCACTGTTTACACACCAAAATGGGTTAAGTTTTTCTCAAAAAGAAAAATAATCTGGGTTGGGGAAGTAGCACAGTCAGTAAAGTGCCTGGCACACAAGCTGAAGACCTGAGTTCAGAGTCCCAGCATGCACATAGAACTTGGGGACGAAGCACTGTCTACAGCCCCAGAGCTGAGGTAGGGGGTAGAGAAGGGCTCACTGGCCAGTCACCCTCGCCGATCTGTGAGCTTTCAGTTAATGAGANAGCCTGTCTTAAAGACTAAGGCAGAGCGTTACCAAGGAAGATAGCTGGCCTCTATGCACACATGCACACAAATGCATGTGCACCTTCATGTACACCCCCCTAGACATCCATATGCCCACACAAATGTGTGTATACCACACATACACACACATACACACACACACACACACACACACACAATCTAAACTCTTCCTGAAAATGTATCCTAACACCATAGTCTTACTTCTGAGCTAACTCTGTGATATTCACTTTAACAATTATAATACATGGTTTTTGTTTGTTTGGCTGGTTGGCTGGCTAGTTGGGAGGCTGGTTGGTTAGTCTGGCTTTGATCTGAGTTTATTTCATTACTGTTATTGTTACAGTGGTAGGAATCAAACTCAGGGTCTTGTGCATGGTAGCAAGCACTCAACCTACCACTGAGACACACCCTCAAATCTGTAACGGTTTGTACTAATATTTAGCTGTGGTCCTCTATGAACACTGGATTCTGCTCTGTCATCATGGGGACTTTTTTACATCTCTTCAAAGGAACTGAGCCTCAGGAGATGATGCCTGAAGTGTTATCTAAAGTTATCCATGGTGACCCGTGAATGTGAAGCCTTATGTTTTATAATAAAAGTCTCTGGAGCCTCTTTGAAGATGTGTAATCATAGATTTAAAGGACACACCACTGTGGAAAATGTGAGAAGGGATGGCTGGGACAAGAGATCTAGAACAAAGGAAAATCAGGAACTCTGAATTAAGATGTGGAACAGCAAAGATCCCAAAGATGCAAACACACTCAATCATCTTAAATGAGAAAAGAGAGGATCAATACTCCAATATTCCCTAAGCCGAGATCAGAGCCTCTTCTGAGGCATTAAAGACAAATCACCAGACCTGAGCCCTGGTCTTAGCTCCTCTCCTCAACACTGTATGGTCTCTAGGCAAACTGCTAGCCTCCACCAACCCCACCGCACCTACAAGCTACAGATGGCACCACCTACAGAACACAGATGTTGGTATGATATTCCATATGTGTGCATAAAACATATCTAGCTTTGTAGACATAAAATAAAGTTGAAATCTTCTCTGGAGTGTTGTAAAAGTGCCAGCAACCAAGGTCTAATGCCGCCTTCATTCTACTTGAGCTCTCCCATTTCCCTACCAGGTATGCCTATGTTCCCAGCAAGGGAGTTTGAAAGGCTGCACAGATAGGAGAGATTGCCCCCCTTATCCTAGCCCTGGAAGGGGTCTAGCAACACTCTGATGGTACCATCTATTGGGCTTGAGTAACACTGGTGCTCTCCAGGAATACATGAGAACCTGAGTTCAAGCCTCCAGAACCCACATGAAAAAGCCAAGAATATCAGTGGGTGCCTATAATCCCAGTGCTTGGAATGTGGAGACAGGTAGATCCCTGGGGCTTGCTGGCCAGCCAGCGGAGCCAAATTGGTAACTCCAAGTTCAGTAAAAGACTCTGTTTCAAAAAAAAAAGATGGAAAGCAATAGAGGAAGATGCCCAACATCAACCTCTAGCTTCTTCATGGATTGACTCACTCTCCTCTCTCTCTCTCTTTTCTCCTCTCCTCTCTACCCTCCAGGACCTTTTTGTTTTCGAAGGTACTATCTATGGACAAAATCCCCAATGTCACCCCAGGGGATAGGGCTAAGCCAGGCCACTCTAGAAAACACTGAGCCCAGATAGCTGTAGAGACCATGTACTATATCCTCCACAGCTTTGCTGAGCATGGAGATCAGGGCTAATGTGAGGACTTAGCTGAAGAGCACTCTAAGATGAAGGAATCGGATGTTGTATACTCTGAGAAGTCCTGGGGTGACAGCTCACCTGCAGGGTATCCTCCTGGCTCTGGGACTGGACAGGTGCTGGCTGCCTCACGATGTAGTTGATCTGCCCCACGATGGTTTGCTGAAGATGCTGAGGAGACTTGGTCTGACTTAGCTGCAGGCTGGGTTGCTGAGCCTGCAGGAGAAGTTCCAAGTCCTTCTGCATCTCCTCCAGCTCAAACTTGTGGTGCATAATGTCCACGTTCTGGGAACAGGCAGGCCCAGGAGGGCTCTCGTGCTGACTGGAAGCTAGATGCTGGGATGGAGGCAAGGGTGGGGGTGCATGCTGGGTGGGTGGAGGGGGTGGAGGGGGTTGTGGCTGCTGCTGTGGCTGCTGTTGAAAGTGGCTGAGCTTTAGCTTCTGGTGGTGGCCCAGCTGAACTTGGATGGAGGGTGTCTGTATGGTGGGCTGGGCATGAGCTCCTGACTGAACATCTTGTGGAGGGACGATGCACACGGGCTGGGAAATCAGCTGTTGTCCTGGCCGCTGGGNTGTACTCTCCTGTTCTGCTGGAGGCGGTGGTGGTTCTAGCCAGGGCTGCAGCAGCTTTGGTGGATGAGGACTGCAGGCTAGCTCTTTCTCCCTGGGCAGCAGGGTGGAACACTGCAGTGAGCCCAGCTGGTGGGACACCATTTCAGAGGGCTGCCGGAAACTGTGTGCTGGGTGGATACTGGGTGGAGCGACCTGGCCTTTGAGGGAAGGCGAGACTGGGGAGCAATGGGAACAGCAGACAGACGAGGAGCACAGTGCTGGAGGCTGGAACTTGTGTGGGGGGTGGCTGAGAGACTCCTGCTGAGCCATGGGGGCCTGGTGGCTCTGATAAAAGGATGATGGC
Source organism: Neotoma lepida (assembly GCA_001675575.1). Taxonomy (NCBI): domain Eukaryota; kingdom Metazoa; phylum Chordata; class Mammalia; order Rodentia; family Cricetidae; genus Neotoma; species Neotoma lepida. The sequence goes on from LZPO01107899.1 coordinate 53,051, forward strand.
CCCTGTAAGCTCCCATAAGCAGCTGCAGCATCTGCCCGGGACAGCTGTCCACCCTCAGTGGTTATGCAGCCTGGAGATTGAGAACAGAGAGATTCCCAAAGGTAGCTTTAGGNGACCATNGGTATTTGAGGAATTGGGTCAGCTTTTACTAAATGACCAGCCTTTCTACCCAACTGGGAAATCTACCTGCTCTTTACACTCCTTTTAGTCTAACAGCCCAATGGAGACACACTAAAAGAATGCACATGGGGTTGGGGAAGCAGTGTGTTGGAAAATAGTAAAGGGTACACAGTGAGCCTCTAGGTACATATCCAGGAACTGCTGGGCAGTGTGATGGAAGATCCCACGTCAGGTCGGCACCAGACACCAGCACTGCCCTTGGGTTTCTGGGCCCTGTGGTGCTCTCTGTCTACTGCTCCTTCACCCATTGTTATGATGAAGCTGGCTTAGGAGACTGAGCTCCTTGAAGACAAGAGGATGTGNCTGATTCACCTTTGGTCCTTCTCAGCACCAGGCCTCACCCAGGGCAACTGNTGAATTAAATCAAACAGGAGGAGGCAGCAAAAACTCAATCTGGGACTGGGGCTATATAGTCCATTTGGTAGAGTGCTGGCCTAGCATGTGCAAAGTCCTGGGTTTGATCCCCAGAACCATGAACTGCACACCTGTAACCCCAGCACTCAAAAGGGGAGGAGGAGCCGAGAGAGCGAGAGAGAAGTCCGGGACCTCTATTATTTAGTGAACTGGAAGCCAGCCTAAGCTACATGAGACCTGTCCAAGCAAATGAACAAAAACACATCTAGTATCATTGATTTGCCAAGTCAAAAATTTTCCAATGAGATGAACAGCCTAGAATCAAAGTGGCAGTTGGTAGTTAATTCAATAAGCCCATTATGTTGTCAACACAAGCATATCTTCATGTTGTCTACACTGCGGAGAGACTGACTGACAGAAATTACAGCAGAGAAGAAAAAAATGCACAAGGCCATTAACCTTCTGTTTACACCCCACCCCTACAAAACAGAAGGTTGAGTGGGTAGCTTGTACCCACACATACATGCTCCCTGTCACCACACAGACATGTTCACCTGAACTGCCATACAGCATTCAGAAGAGGAGGGTCACTGTCTTGTCACCTCTTCAGCAATGAAACCGAGGTAAAAGGAGCAACATTCATGCAGAACAGGAAGCTAATGTTTCAGATGGTGTTGGAGTCCCACACTGCCATTATTTAGCCCATCCTCCCCACTTCTACTCAAGAAAAGGTTTGATGACTGACTCCGTGATCACTGGCAGTCTCTGAGAGCACTTTCTCTTGGGCATATGCAGACCCATCCCAAAAGCACAGCAGATTGCCTGTATTTATTCTTAGCTGACAGGCCAAAGGTCACAGCTCACCAAGGGAAGCCAGCTGCTTGGTCCAGAAGTTGGGCTCCCAGGTGAATCTGATGCTCCAAGGAGAGCCAGGGTCTGTGTTACAACTCGTCTCCAGCAGCCGCTGCATCTGGAACACAACCTAACAACAGTACCATTTATTTATTTATTATTATTTATTATTTATTATTATTTATTTGGGCATCTGCTTGCGNGGCAAGTCCTACTTTCTAGTGCTTTGGGCAGGTTAAAGGGCCCCAAGTTGTGTCTGGTCTCTGGTCATCCTCCATAGTCTCAGTTCCCTGCCCCCTTCCAATCTTCCCAGGCAATGATCTTCCTCTTCCCTGGGCTCTGGAACCCCTACATTCATATCTCTTCCAGGCCTCAAGTGATTTATAACTGCCGGGCAACCCCAGCCATTCTACCATCACCTCCTTTAAAAGCTGTGCAGACCTCAGAGCTGGCCATTGCTCTGCTCCCGACAGCATGTAAAGCCCCTTCCATCCTACCCAGTTACCATCTTCCTCTGCCATGGCGCTCGTCTACTGCCTTTCACCACACTCCCATTACTTGGGGCTTTGCCAAGTATCCAATCACACCCTGCCAACATCTGGTTCTAGATAATGGCCCAGTGGACATCTTGGCCTCTTAAGTCCTTGATTTTTTTTTTTCAGTTTTTGTTTTGGAGACAGGGTCTCACATATTCCAGGCCTTCTTCAAATCTATTACATATACAGGGATGACCTTGAACTTCTCATCTCCTGCATGCACCACCACACCTGGTTTATGGAGTACTAGGAATCAAACCCAGGGCTTTACACATGCTAGGTAAACACTCTACAATTGAGCTACATCCCCAGTTCCCATTCTTGATTCTTTTTGTTTGTTTTCTTAGATTTTATTTTAATTACAAAATTTCTCCCTTCCCTTTCTTCCCTCCAAATCCTCCCATATACCCCTCCCTGCTCTCCTTCAAAGTCATGGTCTCTTTTTTTCATCATTGTTATTGCACACATATATGTATTTGTGTGTGTATATATATATATATATATATATTCCCATATAAAACCTGTTAAGTCCATATAATGTTACCTATACCATTCTTGACTTCTTTAATGTCAATAAATTTCCACCTGTTTTCAGCTCAGTCACTACACCTACATCCCATTCATCATCTGGACTCATTCTACCTATGAAGCCATAAACCCCAGCAACCTAATTCTTAATTATAATGTGCTCCTACTCCCCTGGGACATGCTCTTCAATATCACTGAACTCTTCAAGTGCCACTCCAGCAGTTCACAGTCTTCCCAGTGTCCCATCATGTCACTAGTGCCCTAAGTTTCTCCCCAGCACCAATTCCTAACTTCAGGTTAATCTAGCCATGNTAAAGCCTTGTTATTCAGCTATGTTATCTAAGGCCATGTAGGTGAACGCTAGTTTCAGGGGCTCACTTGGAAGGTTTCCTCAGCCTCCCTTTTACTTACTTCCTTTATCACCTTCCTCTTCCACTGCTGGGGCATTCCCTCGGCCATTTCACCCAATCTCTAACCCTCTTAGTGTCTATGACCTTGTAGTTTGCAGAGGATAAAAGAGACCTAAAGCAAATGCTCTAGGAAGCGAGGATATAGCTCAGTTAGTAGTGTTTGCCTAGTATACAGGAAGCCCTAGGTCCAACACCCAGCACTGCATAAACCCAGCATAGTAGTGGGTGCCTGTAATACCAGCATTTGGGGGGAAAAGTCATCCTGGGCTACATAGTGAGTTTGAGGCTGGATCCTGTCTTAGAAACAACAAAAATCCAAACTCTCCAAACACCGATTCCCTTNACTTTGTACACTGAACTATACGCACTGCCCTTATCCGGGCCAGGCAGCACCCTCTGGATCTCACTCTGCTGGCTTCCCAGGGTGCTCACTCCACTCACCCCTCCTATTTTACTGTCAATTTCTCTCCCATATGGAAGTGCAAATGTTTGCCAGACTTAAAAAGAAAAAAAGTCTCCTCCAGCTCTGTCTCCTTCCCAATTACTGGTCCCTTCTCACATCTATCTCTACCCTCGCCTCTGTGCTCACACTCATCTGGCTTCTATCCTCCTGCTTCACTGGAACTTCCTTACAAGGTCACCAGGGACCTCTGGATGGCTTGGCTTGTCCATCCTGTCTTTCCTCCATTGTATGGTCAGCACAGACTTCAATTTGAACTCTGCTGGCATCTGTGCACTCTACTGCCTTGCCCCTCCTCTACATTCTAGCTGTGGTTCCGTCTTCACTGTCTTCTCCCCTCCCTTCTTCCCTGGTTTCAGATTTGCTCTCCTCTCCTCCACAGTGCTCCCATAGTGACTGTCCCAGTAATTCCACCTCTTAATCTCCAGCCCTGACTCTTCTGACGTCCAGACCCATCTATCAAACCAGCTTTTTGGACATCTCTTTTCAGATGCCCTCCAGGCACCTTAGAGTAGTCAATACAACCACCTCTCAAAACCCACCCTCCTCCAGCCTGGTGTGTAGCACTCAGGGGAAAGAGACAGGAGGATCTCAAGTTTGAGGTCTGCATGAGCTACCTAGCAAGACCCTGTCAAAAAACAAAACCAGCACTTCCTTTTAGGCGTCAACCATNCTCATGAGCCCAAGACTTCAAAATCTTCTTCAACCTCTGTTTTTCTCTTGCTCTCCCACTGGGAGCCCAGTAACTAACTTTCTGTGAGATCTCTGAACACTGCCTGTGCCCAGAACAATATGTGAATACATGAGAATAACAAGCCTTCCTGACTAGGTTAGCAAGATCATTTCTGCAGCTGGGTCCCTTGTGCTATAGGACTTGGTAGAAAAATATATTTACTTACTAACCCAAAACCGTGGCTGGGTCTGAAGAACTCAGGACCTGCTACCTTACTCCTCTTTCCTCCTGAAAACATGCACTTCCAAGGACAGCCTCTCCCCTTGTGATACAGGCTCTGTTCTGATCTGTTTTCAGACTAGCTGAAAGGACGGGCTTCCTCTTACCAGCTCTTTGCTGAAAAGGAAAGGGACGCTGGTTTTGCTGCAGACAGCCCAGTTGATGAAATTCTGCACATGCTCAAACTGACGGTTGAGAACCATGATGCTCTGTAACTGCTGCTCCAGCTTCCGCTTTCTCTCATTAGTAATGCCCTGGTGCACAGAGAAAAGACAGAGTCCCTACTGCTGTTCATGGACCTGTTTGGGAAGTCTAGTGGCCATCGTGTATCAGTATGAACACTGATGGCATCAGGTAAGAGAACTTCTGAAAACAGCCTTGAACTGTTTGCTGATGGACTGAGAAATGGAGAAGAGATGATGAGAGATTTTACTGTACAAATGTGGAACGGTGATAAGTGGAAAAACATGAATAAATGAATGTCTGCATCTCTTGCATACAACCTTCTGAAGAAGGTACAATTAGACTGTGTTTTAAGACTTCCCTGGCATAGTTAGGGATGGCAGCTACCTGAAAGACATTGCATCAGTGAGAGGTTGAACTGGTTTTCTAGCCCTTAACTAGCCACTCTCCCAAAATTAGACTAGAAATTTTAAAATATAGCATGCAACAAAATGCCACAAAGACTGCATATCTGAATCCTAGCTCTGGCTTCTGACCCAAAAGAGCACAGAACACATCCACCTGATCCATCTGCATATACATACCTCAAGCTCCTCTATGAGTCCATTGGCCTGTTTGTTCAGCTCATTCATGAGGACCATCTTGGCCATTTTGATCTGGTTTTCCACCTTCCTATGCTGATGTTTCACTTCAAAAATCCTGGAAACATGATGGGACAAACACAGTGATCCCTCTCTGCTTGCTGAGAGACAGTAAACAGAAAGGCTGACAACTTGGAAGCTGCCTTGAGATCAGGGCCAAACAGGCATCAAAGAAAAAGAGACCTTTCTTAGCCCCAGTCAGCATCCCTCCCAGACCCCTTGATCCAACTGGGCTTCCTCTAGGAAACCTCAAGTCCACAGCCAGGTCCACCCAGTAGCTCACCAGGTGGCACAGTACTGTAGGATATATGGATATGATTTCATATGATGTGTTGTCTAAAAGGAAGATGCTCCAAGAAGAGGGAAAGAGAGTGTGGGTACAGAGACTAGTGGTTTGTGAGGACTAAGGAGAGTGGAAAGTAGAGGGAAGTGATTAGTAACATATATGGGTTTCTTTTAGGTTGATGAAAATGTTCAATTGCACAGTACTGTGAAATGCCAAAAACCAATGAATTATATATTTTAAAGGCTTTATTTTATTATGTCTCATTAAAAATATTTAAAAGAGAAAGGTTATGGGCTTTGAAATCACCACAGCCTTAGCTTCCAATGTGATTAGCCATGTTAGCTCAGATAAGTCACCTAACCTCTCTGAGCCTCTGCCTCCTCATCAATAAAATGGAGATAAGCTTTGACTGAAGAAATTATAATAACTAAACAAAATAATGCATGTTTCCCAACCCATTGGTTCCCAGTTCCTAACTCCTGCTATACAAAATGCCAGTGATACCATGCCACCTAATTTATTTATATGGGAAACAAGAATAGACAGATTATCCCACAGTAAACAGCATTTTCTTCCTCAGAAGCTACTTACTATGTACGCTTGTTCTTGGGTACCCACTTCTGGATGACTCATAAAGCACAGAACTTTGGCTCAGACTCACTATGATCATCCTACAGTAGCCTGGCCCTAGTTATCAACTGATATCCCAAAGACACCTCATTGGCACTGCGACCTCTAAGGAATGGACACATGTGCTTATTGCCTAACCGCATCCCCCTCCATGGACCCTCTGGGGGCTGGTACCCAAGCCCAGGAGGCAAGAAAGCAGACCATTTTCAGCACTAGCAAGATCTACCCTAGGCTACCTGTCCTCGATTTGCTTCGCAGATGTCTGCAGGCTGGACTTCTTATGTGCCACCTGTGTGGTCACGCTTTCTAGAAGCATCCTCTGGTTTTGTAGGACTTCTTCAACATGTCTGCACCTAAGGGAGGAGACAAAGCAAGAGCTGAGGAGTGACGGTGCCCAGGAATCCCCATGGTGCACAGTCTCAGCTTCAGGGGCCAGGATTACACACTGAGAGACAAAAGCACTCAAGTCTCTTGGTCCACAGAGAAGAGAAACATCTCAGCCCAGCTGCTGAAGGTTGGCTTGGGCAGAGAGAGGG
>LZPO01107899.1:68719-80957 GCA_001675575.1 Neotoma lepida
TGGTGCATTCTTTGCTACAAATGTGAACTAAAAGGGGACTTTTAATGGTCCTGCTATGGGATAGGGACACGGCTCATAGAGTTTCAGGAGGTGGAGTCCAGGCACCAGCATTCAAAAATAATTCTTCAATTCTTCAGGTGATTACAATGCATAGCCCTTGACAACCAGCACCCTGGACAGTACTCTTCCTCCGTGAGCTCTGTCTCCTGTGTTGTGAAGCTAAGAAAGGCAGAAAGTCCCGAAGACTCTGGCTGTAGCTGTAGTGGATTTCCCCTCTGACAGACAAATGGATAGATTCCCAACACACAGAAGNAAGTCCTGGTTCCCAGGTACCCTATGGGTTGGCACTGAGTTGGAGGCTACACTGACTCACAACTCAACTAAAAGACCAAGATGTAGTCTGTGGCCTGCTACTGAGGCTAGAGTGTGTGCTGAGCCCAGGAAGGGAAAGGAGGCCTAGTCTGGGTAACTGGCCCTCAGCATGAACAACACAGCCAAGGCAGCCTAGGCATCAGATGATGAGAGTGGGAAAGACATCCCAAGGAGGTCCCAAAAAATCAAGCATGGGTCAGCTCAGGCCACCAANGAGCACTGCCACCTTGAGCCCAGCGTGGGCCTAGTGCTAAGCAATCTTCACAGGCTGGGAAGCCTTTCGCTCTGTAGCTCTCGGTCCAGGGCTCCATGAAACTGCCGCTGGATCTCCAGATCTCTCTGACCTAGCTTCAAGTGACTCTGCCAGTGTCCAAAGCTTGATAGACCTTCTCTGTTCCCAATTCCTAACCACATGGAGGATGACATGAAGGCCTCAAGAGAAACAGAGACATGCTTCAAAACTACACTGCCCTTATAAAACCTCCAACCACTGAGCAGCCTTGAACAGCCTCTGTAGCCACAGGTAAGACACGCTGCCTCACTATGCCTCTGCCAGACGCTAAGCAAGGAAATAAAGCACCCATGTTCAGGCAGGCTGGCCAGCCTCACTAATCATTTGTGCCTTCCCACCCTCAGCAGCCTCAGGATGCTGAGCACCAAGCAAGGCCCCCACTGAAGCCTTTGAAATCTTCCACTGCCCCATGGCTCAGAGCAACGTTGCCTTTAACAAACAGGTTGCAGCCACTCTTTAGATGTCAGTACCTGTTAGAAAGACAGATTTTGATCCCAGACACACCTAGGTTGGCTGCCGATTTTGCCCCTGGCTGCCAGCAGGCTTACCTGTCACCCTGTTGCCCTGTAATTAGAGCAACACCTGGGAGAGAAGTCAGAGGAAGAGCGACAGGTGAGACCACCACCAGTCCTGGAGGATGGTGCTCCCCGGGAGCCCAGGAGCACCCACCCCGCATGCAGCAAGCCAGCTGGGCCACAGGGCCTAAGGCTCGGGGAGCTGGGTTCTGGGTGGGGTTTGGGGAGCAGCCTGGAGCCTCTCCTTGTTGTGATGCATCCTCAGCCACAGCTGCTGTTTCTCTAGCTCACCTGAGATGCTCCTGCAAGAAAGACCGAGGTTGACTCCTCCTGTTCCTGTTTATCTCCAAGTCTCTGCAGCAATTTTCCCAAACTGAACAGCAAGAGGGAGACCTCAAAGAGGCGACTCTCTTCCTAGCTGCATCTCCTTCCTAATCCTCTGGGTGCCTCTGAATAGAAGCTCAGAAGGAAGAAAACGAGATTTTCAACTTTCAGGAACTAGCTCTGTCGCCCTCTGCACAGCTCACAGCTCGGGAGGCCATCACTCTCAGGCTTTTAAGACTCGATCCACAAAAATCCTTCAGCCCTCCATGTTCCCCAAAATGACAGTGCTCATGTGTGGCTGGAACCTGCCCCGATCCGGCAGCTCATTTAAATAGAGCTCATCACAACAACAGTGTTGGTGGAGAAGTGAGTAGCTGCAGGGCCCTGGGGACCCCCTGTTTATACGTAGGAAGAATGATGCAATCTGGGTATCAAAATAGCAATCCAGAATGGAATAACAGGCTCCCGCAGCAGCGGTGCCTGCACAGCCAGAGCTCAAGTTGACACACTCTGTCAGCCCCACACTGCTGCAGCACGCAGATGCCAAGCACACACTCTCACCGCATCATTTTCAAAAACAGCAGGAGCCGGAGAGATCCCTCCAAGCCCCCCTGCACTGCAGGAAAGTGCAGGGGGTGGGGAACCTCCAACAGACACTAAAATCTGTCTCCTGAACACTCACCTGCTCCTGCTACTTCACCTGAAGTCCTTATCCTGTGACGTCACAGTCGGTTGCCATAGTGACCAATTGTCCGTCACAAGCAGAGGATTAGGACTTCAGATGGAAAAGACACATGTTTTATGATGCACAAAGGTCCTGGGCAGGTGTCTCTTGGCAGGTCTCTCTGTTCCCCAAGGAAACACAGTCACACACAAGCAGGAGGAAGAGGGAAGGAAAACAGGGGTGAGTTGGAGGAAAGACTTCAGGATAGGAAAATACTGCAAGTAACAGGATGATCACAGCAGCACAGAGCAATCAGAGTTGGGAGTGAGAAGAGCCTAGAAGGAGCAGATGCTCCTGAAGGGCCCTGAATGCAAAACAAAAGATCCTGACCTTGACCTTAAGGAAAGGCCATTGAGAAAAGTTCTAGGAGCCTGACTGAGCTAGACTTTATGACTAAGGACAGGGAAGTTACAAAGGGAGTTTATCCAGTTGAACATTAATGAGATCCTGAATGTGGGCAGACATATCAAAACTGGTCAAAAGAGTTGCTCTAAAGAGAACATTAGTGTATGACCAAAATAAGACATCGGGGTAGTGGTGGTGTATGAAGAGGCAAGAGGTTGGGCTGCTCTGAATAGAGACAGGTATGGGAAGAGGGAGACACTTCCAAATGCTTTTGTAAATCATGTTTTTCTCTGATATCTGCACCTCTTAAATCAGACAGCATCCTGCCCTACCCAGACTAATGAGTTCCAAATCTGANGTGCTTTCTAGAAATCTTCAGTCTACCAAGCCCAAGTCTAGGTTCAGACATAGGGTCTAGAGTTTCAGCAAGGTTCCCAAATCATTCTTAGACATCCAGACAGCACTGGTTTAAGGACTAACAATCTGGAAGCACAACAATTGTATAACCACAGTGGCCTCCCAGTAATCTTCCTATAATTTTCTTGTATTCGATCAAATCAGCCCTCATATGAATTCGTGTGTGTGTGTGTGTGTGTGTGTGTGTGTGTGTGTGTGTCTGTGTCTGTTTGTGTATTTTGAGACAGGATCTCATGTGGCCCAGGCTAACCTCAAACTCACAATTGTACCTGAGGTTGACCTTGAACTCCTGATCTTCCTGCTTCTACTTCTCAAGTGCCAGGATTAAAGGCGGTGAGAACAAACAAGTCATGCCAGAGTGAGTTTGTTTGTTTGTTTTGAGACAGGGTCTCTATGTAGCCCTGGCTGTCCTAGAACTTGCTATATAGGCCAGGCTGGCCTCAAACTCACAGAGACCCACCTGTCTTTGCCTTCTGAGTGTTTTGATTAAAGGAGTGTACCCACACCACAGCCAGTTCAGAATGACTTTTTAAAATATAGATTTGATCATGCCTCACTGATTGCAATGGCTCCCACTCTGCAGGAATAACATTTGTCAAGACCTCTGAGAAAAACATCGTTCCAGAGTCCCACTTCTCCCTTTTAAGCATTCTATATTCTGGACAAAGTTAACTCCCTTCTGTCTTGCTTATCTGCCTACTCCTCCACCAGCCTCATTCTCACATTATTCCCAACCTGGAGTTTTCATCCATAATTTTCTACCCTGAGTGGCTCTGCACAGCTATTTCCACTTGATGCCGCCAATGGGTCCAAACCCACCAATTTTTCTAGTGCTGAAAACAAAGGTCAGAACCCCAGCTTGCCTGTTTTTATCCACAAAGAATACAGTCAAGAATCAGCTTCTTGGACTGGGAAGCGTAGATCAGTGTTTACCTAACATGCAAGTGGCCCTGGGTTCAGTCCCCAACACTCTGAAGTTCAGTCATCCTTAGCTACTTAGTGAGTTCAAGGACAGCCAGAGCTACAAGAGACCCCTATCTCAAAAAGAGGGGTGGGGTAGGTGCAAGGAAGGAAGGAAAGAAGGATTTCTTAGAACACAGTTTCCACACCAACCATGGCCAATTTTGTGCTACAGTGGCAGAGTTGAGGAACTGTGACAGACACTTTATGACTAGCCAAAACTGTACTTTTTAGATGAAAAAAAAAAGCTCATCCTCAGCTCAAAACAGCAGCTCCTTGTGTCGTTCCATCTCCAGACCGGGATAACTCTGATTACAGAGTCCTGCTTGTTGCTAAACCCACTCCCACTTGTGAGCTCTGTTGTGTAAATGGTTCACAGAGGCCATACCTTCAAACAGGAGTTAAGATGTCACTGACAAGGAGCATCACACACAGAGGGGCCTCCAGGACATGTAGAGGTTAATTCGGGGGAACTAGGAAGAGCCTTGAAGGTCAAGCTAGTTCTGCTCTCAACTGCACCAATGCTGAGTCCTTTTTTCTTTTTTTTCTTTTTTTCCGAGACAGGGTTTCTCTGTGTAGCTTTGGCGTGCCTTTCCTGGATCTCACTCTGTAGACCAGGCTGGCCTCGAACTCACAGAGATCCGCCTGCCTCTGCCTCCCGAGTGCTGGGATTAAAGGCGTGCACCACCACCACCACCCGGCTCTTTTTTTCTTCTTCTTTTTATTGTATTGGGGATTGACCCTAGGGCCTTGTGCATGCTAGATGGTCCCTTTACTGGGTTATATACCTAGCCCTCCTTTTACTTTTCATTTTGCAATGGAGTTTCACTAGCCTTGCATTCCCTCTGTGGCCCTTTTCAAGCCTTGAATCTGCAATCTTTTGCCTCAGTCTCTAGAGTAGCTAAGATTATAGGCCTGTACCACTAGGCCCAACTTCTCTTTTGTTGTTGTTGTTGTTTGTTTGTTTGCTTTTCAAGACAGGGTTTGTGTAGTTCTGGCTGTCCTGGAACTCACTCTGTAGACCAGGCTGGCCTCAAACTCACAGAGATTCACCTGCCTCTATCTCCTGAGAGCTGGGACTAAAGACGTGTTCCGCCATTGCCCAGCCTTTAGGTAGCCCACAGTGTAGGCCTAGAGTTAGAAGGAGTGATTGGGTTTGAAGCAGAGGATTTGGAAGCATAACCCCTAATGGCAGGGTAAATATCATTACAGGAAAGAATAAGGTAAGCTACAATACCCAGGAACTAGGAGGCAGGGCCAGCAGCTGATCTGAAGCAAGATTCAGACTCTGAGCCTCACAGTCAGGTGACAGGCTGAGGCTGGAAGTGAATGTATGAAGTGTCTGGCCCTTGGCCTTCACAACCTCATTCTCTGAGGAAGTACCTGGGTGTGATGCCAGCTTTCTGTGCCAAGGAAATACCTACAGTAGATGCAACTGCAGACTGAGTCTGGGCTTATCTCAGTTGGTAGACTCCCACTGACCCTGTTGTACCTTTGTCTCTTTTCACACAATCTCAGGAGTTAATACAAAGGAGGCTAGATAGACACACTTCCTGCAAAGCCACTGGCCCCACTTACAACTGGGCCTGAAAGGGGGTCCATGGGGAGTTCAAGGCAGCATCCTACTATAGATCTGTAGCTTCTGCAGCCTGCAAGCCCAAACAAGCCCAGGCTTATCAGGCAAGGGAGTGGGACCTGATCGCTGGCTCTGCAAATGACTGACCATGTGACCCTCAGCAGGCTTCTAGGCCCTTTCTGCACCGCATCTGTGCAGTAAACATGTAGAGATGGACTCCAAGGGCTTTTCCTGCTGTCTGGCTTTCACAACACTTAGTCTCCCATTCAATGAAAGACCCAGTGACAAGGAGTCACTCGAAAACTGCCTATCAATCACTGCTACCTTGAACTTCCTCCCCCTGCAAGTCTTTCCAGCCATGGTTTTCCAGGTGCAGCAAGCACATCCCCAGCAAACACAACCTCCCTCTTTCCAACCAGCAGGGGAATTGCTCTCCCAGTAACGGGGCTGTTCAGAGGTACCAATGCTACTCCCAGGGCCCTAGAGAGCCAATTAAGGTGAGGAAACTGTTCTTGAATTAAAAAGCCACCCTGCTGACAGGGCTCCAGAGCTCTAGCCTCTGCACCTGCCACACACACTGGCACCATTCAGGTCAGCAGCCCACCCTCCACCTGGGAGACCTAGGGTACTGTCTGCCTTAGACCCCATCAGTTTAGACATGCTGTTCAACGCCTTGAATAAGCAAGCAGCAGTCTTCTGCCTCCCAGGCTCCTGAAGACAGTTCTGCAGTCTCTGACTCTCACCAAGGCCATTAGAGCCCCTCCAGCTGAGCTGCTCATTAAGATTAGAGTCATTTCCCTCTCTGACTCGGAGGTTGTAGCATCTTGCATCAGTTCCCTGTCTCTTGGTCTTCCCAAAGCCCCCAAGGCCTGCTCACCAAGGGACAGTGATTACTCCCCCCTTTCAGCATTAGCAACATACGAGGAATATGCTGTTACCCTTAACCGGAAAACCTGTTACCCAGGAAACAGGGGTCTCTCTGCAGTGGCTATCTGGTGTCCTAAGAGCTTATCAGGCTCAACCTTGAAAGCCAGAGAGAAGCTGGGACTACTCAATCTCTCAGTGCTAGAGTCTAGATGAGCTCCAGAGATGTGAATCCAGACCGGGGTTCTGCCTACACCTTGAAGCTGTCTTCTGCTTTGAAAATCAGGAAAGTAAGATTCCAAACAGGGAGATTCTAAAATTTGGGTGTAAAAAACAGAGTCTCTCAGTCACAAGTTACTTAGTTTCTTTGAAGAGAAAAAGTGATGTTCTTTTTACTCATGTGGGGAAGGAAACATCCAGTTAATTACCCTCCCTGACCTAAAGCAAAAACTAAAGCCAACAGAACCTTCAGAATCTTGAGGTCAGAGCCAGGACTTGGTAAACGTCAGTTGTGGTGATATTTCCCCTGAGCCAGCTAATTTTACTCAAAGTATCGCTTTAGTACTCAGTAGACAACTTTCCAGGTGCAGTTTGACCATGGATTATTTTCCACAAGAGACTTTAAAAGAAAGCATGGATGATCTTCTATTTATGATGGACTTATAGTCCAATAACCCACTGTAAGTTGAAAATACCATGAATGGAAAATATATCCAGTTCTTTTAGCCTACTAAACATCATAGCTTGGCTTAGTCCACCTCAAAGATGCCTGGGATACTCGCATCAGCCTTTAGTTGAGCATATCACCTCACACTAACACTCTTATATAAAGTACTCAGTGTCTTGTGTAACTCACTGAGCACTGTGCTGAAAGGAAGAGGCAGAGGGTCTGTGGGTATTTGGTACAATCACAAAGCTGAACCGTGCATAGATAAAGATCTCTCTTTGACCCTCAGGCACAGTATGAGTAGATACCTTCCCAGTATCCAGTCCTTCTGCAGAGTCTACAGCACCAACCACCCCACTGCATGGCCTAGCCAATATACACTCATCACATTCCTGCCTTTATTCTGGTCTCCATGAATAGCCTTTAAATACCTTGTCTAGCAGGGTTGGTGGCACACCTTTCCATTCCCAACACTCAAGAAGGTAGAAACAGGCATATCAGAGACTCAAGGTCATCCTTAGCTACATAGTTCAAGGACAGCCTGAGCTGTCTCAACAGAGAAAACTACATTACCCTTAGTCTGCGGGTTCTTTATCTATCTTACAAAACTGTTAAATTTAGAACAGATAACATAAGCACAAGGGCCGTGCACCAGTCGGGTGTTTGATACTTTGTACCTGCAGAAAGGAGCAGTGTCAGGAGTGAAGTGAATGCTCCTTCACAAGCAGGAGCCATGGGAGGTCTGTGGACTCACAGCCACTTACTCAGTTCCTGAGTGCTCATTTAAGTCCTGGGCCTATAGCACGTTTTGCTGGGCTATGGAGTGGCAGAATCAGAAAGCACAATCCACTGGATGAGAACATGCCCACCTGATACAGGGCCTGAGGAAGGATCTCACTGCCACTAAAGGATCAGAGTTGTGCACCAGCTAGACAGTCCAGGCAAAGACCTTCTTTCCTTCAACAAGGCAACTTCTTGCTCTGCTCAGCAACTGGGAGAAACACTCATTAAAGTGGATCTGTCTCTGTACAACATGACACTATCTGGCTGGAGGCAGTGACACTGGGAACCTATTTATTTCACAGCCTCGGTTCCTCTCCCTCCCATCCCTCTAGCTGTTCCAACATCTTACTTAAAAACAAACCCAGCAAAAGAGAATTAGCCTCCTAGAACGTCTGTGACCCTGCTGGATAAAATGGCAGCACTATCAGCTCTTTCTAAAGAACCAGACCCTCAAGCATGATTTCTCAAACTACACCAGGGATTCAGGTTCAAATATGGCATTTCTCACCGGAACTGCCAGAGAGGGGGTGACAGCTCTGCCTTTCCCCAGACAGCTTGCTTTTTAGTCCTTCACAAAATATTCATTGATCAACTTAATGCCCAACAGTCCTAAGTACACAGAGAGCCTCCCAATTTACTGTTCCCTGGCTTGAACATTAAGCAATCTGTTTGCTGATCCATTTTCAATTAGAATAACAGCTCCTTGAAGTCTCAGGCCTTTCTTTTCATCTCTGTACAGTAAATGCCATAGGGTGTAGTACACAGCAATCAATGCATAACTGTGGAGGAGACGGACACACAAACCAACAAACAATGCAATACATAGTCTTAGTAACCTCAAGTAATAAAGAGGAAATCTACTCCATTCCTTACCCACGAATGCAGATATGGAAGGTAACAAAGCACACCGTAAGAATATAAGATGCAGGCTGGAGAGGTGACTCCAGGGTCAGGAACACTGACTGCCCTTACAGAGGACCCAGTTCAGTTCACAGCACCCTCATTGGATGCTCACAACCACTTAGAATTCCAGTTCCAGGACGTCTGATCCCCTCTTCTGACCTCTGCAGACTCCTACACACATATGTATACACACATACACTCAGGCACACACACATACACAAAATTTTTAATTATTTTAAAAATAATATAAGACACCACACATATAATAAGTTGCCTTTATGTTTCCAAATCAAGTGTCCTTATATCTATAGGTCTTTTCCCTCCATTTCAGTTTTGGACTCCTAGATATCAGCATTATTCAGCATATCTTAGTCTTTTACTATATAGTAAGTATAATATAGAAGTTTTATGTATATATTCTCATTTAATCTTCATAAGATTCCTATGGGTTTTTTTTTCCTACAGTCATCAAATAGGCAAAAACAAAACAAAACCCTTCAAGCAGAGAGAACCCCTCATCCAAGAAATGCCTCTCAGCAACAGATGGAAACCATTACAGAGAACCCCAACCCATCCAAATGCAGAGAGCAAGTGACTGGGTAGTGCCCAGCCCCAGCTGCTACACTTACAGCACACTCCCGCATCTGAGGCTAGGGATCACAGCAGAAAAGAGGGTGGAAAGCTTGCAAGCGCCAGATGAGCTGGAAGTTGGCTGTGAGATTTCATCTTCTAAAAATTTTCAGAGAAGCTACACCCTTGAAGTCTTACCAACACCCACGCCTAAACAAGACCTGAATGAAGACAACACGAACAGACATGCTAAGATAAAAGAGGGAACTATAACAAGGCCCCAACCCTAGACAAAGAACTACAGGCAACCAAGGAATGCTAAGAGCACGAGAAATGGTTTTCCCCAGGGAAGATCTCCCCAAGTGGTTATCCATTACCAGACGGTCAGCTCTGAAAATATGTACATGCAAGGAGCATTATATGGGCTAATCAGGTTGTATTTATGCATTTAGGATAAATTAGATAGATAGATAGATAGATAGATAGATAGATAGATAGATAGATAGATAGGCAGAAAAATAATTAAAGAGGCCATGAATTTGAGAGGGAGCAAGTAGAGTACACAGGAGAGGTTGGAGGGGAGGAAGGGAAGGTGAGAAATGTTGTAATTATATTTTAATTTCAGAAACTTTGAAAAATATAAAAATTAGGGCTGGAGAAGTGGCTCAGATGTTAAGAGCACTGACTGCTCTTCCAGAAGACCCAGGTTCAATTCCCAGTACNCACACGGCAGCTCACAACCATCTGTAACTCCAGTTCTAGGGGTACAACACTCTCACACAGATATACATATAGGCAAAACACCAATGCACATAAAATAAAAATAAATATATTTTTTTAAAAAAGGAAAAGAAATGAAATCCAGAATTTAAAAAATGTATAAGGCTGGACACTGGTGACACACATCTTTAATCCCAGCACTTGAGAGGCAGAGGCAGGTGGATCTCTGAGCTTGAGGCCAGCCTGGTCTAAGAGTGAGTTCCAGGACAGCTAGGGCTGTTACACAGAAAAACCCTGTCTTGAAAAACCAGAAAAAAAATATAAAAAAATAGATAAAGCCTATCGCTGTAATGAAAAGAGGAGGAGGAGGAAATGGAGTAAAGTTGTCCAAGCCGTGCAATCACTAAGAGGCAGGCAGATTAGAACTGACACTCAGCTGCCTACATCAAATCTTGTTTTGGTTCTCTATAGTACTTAGATTTGGTGATTCTAATATTAATGTCCTAATTTTATAATTTTTGTTTGTTTTTTTTAGGGTTTCACTATGTAACTACAACTGTCCTGGAACTCACTATGTAGACCAGGCTATCCTCGAACTCATAGAGATCCACTTGCTTCTGCCTCCAAGTGCTGGGATTAAAGGTGTGCACCATTGCTCCTGGCTAATGTTCTAATTTCAGTTTTAAAAAGTCATTGAGACATGTACAGTTCACACTGAAATCCTTAAATAAAATCAAAGACCCAAGAAATAAAACTATAAAATTCTTAGAAGAAAAATAAAAAGCTTTATGACATTGGATATGGTAATAATTTCTTAGAAATGAAACCAAATGCATAAGCAACAAAAAAGACTTCACCATAATAAAAAACTGGTACATCAACGAGATGAAAAAGCAATCTACAAAATGGAAGAAAATATTTGTAAAACACATACCTGATAAGAGATTGATAACCAGACTACATACTGAACTCTGGTAATGCAATGATAGCAGAAAGACCCAGTTAATAAACGGACAAGACTGCCACACTACATCTACTAAACAACAGCTTCCTGTGTCCCTCATGCTTCTGGGAACCACCATTCTATTTTCTGACACTACGACTTTGGCTACTGCAGGTGCCACAATCAACAGCACCTGGCCTTGTGAGGAGTTGGGTTTTTTTTTGTTTGTGTGTTTGTTTTTGGTTTTGGTTTTTTGGTTTTTTTGGGTTTGTTTTGTTTTGTTTTGTTTTTTGTTTTTGTTTTTTTTGGTTTTTCGAGACAGGGTTTCTCTGTGTAGCTTTGGCGCCTGTCCTGGATCTCACTCTGTAGCCCAGGCTGGCATCGAACTCACAGAGATCCGCCTGCCTCTGCCTCCCGAGTGCTGGGATAAAAGACGTGCGCCACCACCGCCCGGCTCATCTGAGAAACTTTTATGTAACCCCAGGTATATGGGGATATAAAGTACATATAAATCAAACATTCACTGATAATAATTTATAAAGAAAATATTGAAAACAATTCTTTGGTATACATAATTTTACCATTTATTAAAGATGAAAGCAAGTATTATGCACACCAGCACCCACATAAAAAGCTGAGCATGGCAGCACACACCTGTAACCCATGCTTTGTGAGTGGAGACTGGAGGATCCCTGGGGCTTGCTGGCCAGCCAATCTAGCTAATCAGTTGTTCCAGGTTCAGTGAGAGAAGACCCTGTCTCAAAAACTAAGGTGGAGGGCAAAAGAGGACACCAGTGTCAATCTCTGGCCTCCACACAAATTCACATACATGTGCACACACACAAACACATAATACACCACACACACACACATACACACACACACACAAAGTGGTTTGTTTTTGAGACACGATCTCACCATATACTTCTGGCTGTCCTTGAACTCCCTATGTAGACCAAGCTGGCCTCAAATTCAGAGATCTGCCTCTGCCTCCCAAGTGCTAGAATTCATGGCATGTACTACCATTCCCAATATAATGTTTTTAACATTTAATGAACAAAGTTTAATTTCAAAACTCATATATTAGTTTTAAAAATGAAAGTACACAGTCAGGTGTGGTAGCTCATACTTATATCCCAGTATATGGGAGGCTGAGGCTAGAGGATTGCCATGAATTTGAGACTATCCTGGCAAATTCCAGGCCAGCATGGGCTACAGCACTGTAAACTGCATTCTGGCAAGAATGAAGATATTCTAAGGAGA
>LZPO01107899.1:95985-111673 GCA_001675575.1 Neotoma lepida
GCTGAGACGCGGGCCTGGGCGTCCGGGCGCCGTCCGGTTGCCGTCCGGGTCGGTAACCTCAACCTTGTTGAATGCTCCAGAAGGCAAGTCCTTGATTGCAATGATATTTCAGGCAGCAAGCGTTGCTCACCCCTGCCTCTCCTTTCCATAGGCCTAACCACTTCGCTCTTTTTCCCATGCAGCCATCCAGACTGAGGAAGACCCGGAAACTCCGGGGCCACGTGAGCCACGGCCACGGCCGCATCGGTAAGTGTGGGCCTCCTCTCGTGGTAGGCCTTTGTTTGGGCAGTGTTTCGGGTACTTACTTGAAAGATAAACAGCTTAACAGTGAGCCGAGGAAAACATTTGTTGGCAGTCGGATTGAACAGCAGTTTCCCTATTTGAAGGCCGTCTGGTTCAGTTTAAGATAATTTTATGTTGGTAGTGGAGTTAAACACATAACGCTGTGATGTGGGACGCCAAAAAAAGGTTTCTTTTGCCCCTAAGACTTGGATATTCAAGACTTAAAACGATTGTAGACTGAGAACAGAAAAAGACAAGGGCACGTGACCACCTAGAGACGGCTGATAGCCATGTAACTTTGCGTGCCTGCAGGTAAACACCGCAAGCACCCAGGAGGCCGCGGGAATGCTGGAGGCATGCATCACCACAGGATCAACTTCGACAAATAGTGAGTGTTTCTTGGAGGTCGGCTTTAACTGGCAGCGGCGCCTTCGGAGGTGGGGGCAGAAGGGATAACCTAGAGCAGCTTCCCTGGGGAAGTCGGTTTCTTCATTTTGGTTACTGCTAGCTTTAACAAGTAAACTTTGATGTGAACTGAGAATCTGTCCGAGGCTAGAGTCACGCTCAGGTATTGGTTGTTGCCTTAGTGTGCTAGAGTCCTCGAAGAATAACCGCTGACCTTATTCACTGGCTGTGGACTTTCTGGCACAGTCAGTCACCAGGTTAGTGACATGCATCAGATTCGAAGTTAGGTTGGCTTTTAGCCAGCCAGCCATTAGAAGATGCTGTTTAGGTAACCTCTTAAGGGGATGCTAGTGAGTGACATGTAAGATTTAGCTAAAAGTTTTTATTAGGTGTCTGCTGTGTCAACGTCTACAACGGGAAATTTACACTGGACTAGGAAGAGATAAATACAAGGATCAGCTTGCTTGGAGTGAGGCTCTGAAGATGGTTGCTTTCCCTCCCAGTCATCCAGGTTACTTTGGGAAAGTTGGTATGAGACATTACCACTTAAAGAGGAACCAGAGCTTCTGTCCGACTGTCAACCTGGATAAATTGTGGACACTGGTCAGTGAGCAGACACGGGTCAACGCTGCAAAGAACAAGACTGGAGCTGCTCCCATCATTGATGTTGTGCGATCTGTGAGTGAATTTTCTCCATTTTGTCTCCTGAAGTCAAACCTATATCTAATTGGCCATTACCGATTAGTGAATCCACATTTTAGTAGAATTTTGCAAGTAATTGATTTGGTCCTCTCTCTTTGATCCCCACATGTGGATTGAGAGTTCAGAGAACACATCCATCAAGTATTTGCTTTCATTCCTATCAAAAATATTAGAGCTATCCTTTAGTAAATAAGTTTCCCTACGGTTAAGCTGATCATAACAGGTTTGGTTTTTATTTTTTAACTGGGCTGTATAGTTGGTTCAGAAAGGTCTTATGGCACAGCTTGGCCCTTGCAGTTTAAAGTCCCAATATTAATTCAAAGCCCTATATTGTCTATAAAAAGAATGCGCCCGCCCCCCAGTACTATTTAAGTATAGAAACCTATACTGGTAACTGTAATTCCATTCCCAGCCTATTTAGTGGCGGTAACTGGTAGGGGGTTGGGGAGGTATGTGTTTAGCCGAGACTAGAGTCACATCCTGACATGATGCTTGTNCTGGTGTGCTAGAGTTCTCGAAGAGAATCTGCTGGTCTCGATTCACTGGTAGGGGTCTTCAGTGTCCCTGCCAGTGCCTAGATCAGAAACATGTTCTACCTGGGGCCACACATGGTAGTGCATGTTTTAATCCCAGCACTGTGGAAATGTCTTGGTGGATCTCTATGAGGCCATATTGATCTACATTCGAGTTCCAGGCCAGCCTAGGCTACATGGTGAGACTCTGTCTCNAAAAGGGGAACAAGTCCTCCCTGAATCTTTGTTGAGTGTCTGCTGTAGTGTATTAAGAATCTTTTTGTCTTCATCTAGGGCTACTACAAAGTTCTGGGGAAGGGAAAGCTCCCCAAGCAGCCTGTCATCGTGAAAGCCAAGTTCTTCAGCAGAAGAGCTGAAGAGAAGATAAAGGGTGTTGGAGGTGCCTGTGTCTTGGTGGCTTGAAGCCACCCAGGGAGGTTAATTAAATGCTAACATTTTCCAAGTGGTCTGAGTGCAGGTTCTTTGGTTACATTTCTATACATCTTTGTTAGTATGCTGGGACCTGCCTAACAGGTCCTAGGAAGAGAGGTATGGACTTCATACAGTCAGTTTGGTAGACATAGTAGTCCAATCTCACAATCTCAAAACACTGTGTGTGTTCATATACCCCAGTGGATTAGATCCCAGCAGTTGTAAATTCATGTTCCTATGTATGCTATATGGGGCTTGCTATTCAAAGAATTGATAACACATTACTTTCATTCCAAAATGTATCNTAAAGAAAAATCCTAACAGCATGGTAGCACATGCCTTAATCCCAGCATTCTGGGTGCAGAGGCATGTGGGTCTCCTGGGTTCAAGGACAGCCTGCTCTGTATAGTTCCAGGATAGCCACATACTAGCTTGTCTCAACAAAGAAAAAAAAAGGAAGGAAGAAAAATCCCAAGTACTAGAAATCAGGTTGGTTTAGTTTTCTGAAAATCTGAAGTTCTGCTGTCTGTTTCCTGGCTTGATTTTTGTTTTTTTTAGCGGGGGATTAAGCTTGCTTACAATGGCTAGGCAGCTCAGGACTGGGCTATTAGGAGGCTGGGAGCAGGGCCAAGAAAATAGAACTCTTAAATAGAAAAACAAAATGGGATGGAACTTAACTGAGTTGGGAGTGGTGCTAACTGGACAGACTGGCATGGAAAACTTTGGGCTCCAGTCTCAACTCTGGTATCTAGGGAGCATAATTACCTGCAAATATGATAGCCCTTTAGCTTTAGTGGCTATGGTTCCAGTTGTTTTTACTCCGTGTACGCCCAAGAGTTTGTCGTCTTACAAACGGGGTCAAAGGCTGAAAATTCAGTCAGTGCTATTTCAATATCAAAGCTTAAAAAATTATCACTACACATTTCAGTTTAGTGTGGAAGGTAACAGCTGTTCAGAAACAATACAATCTGTGCTAAGCATGAAGTTGTATGATCTTGGTTTTATGGAATGGTGGTGACCAGACGAGGTGCTGACTAGCAAAAAAAGCTATGACTANTGTGAAGACAGCGTTTCAGCTTGTTGGCATACTTAGAAAGTTGTGGGGAATTGGCACTGCTGTCCATAATATCTGTTAGGTGCATGCAGAGGTTACAGCTCTCAACCTGACTTAAAGTTGACACAACTCCCATTGGCACACGTCTCTTATGACCTAATGTTCGGGTCTGAACCAGGCCTCACCTTTTATAAGTTTTGGGTGCAGACAGTTTATGCTCTTATACTATAAATTGATTTTATTCAAATCTAACTGTAGATAATGTTTAGTTTGCAGTATAGTTTGTAAAAGACTGTCAGAACTGGCCAAATTAAAGTATGTGTACTTTCCTATTGGGTACTGGTCCAAGATCTGGTAGACCTGTTATCTTTAAGTTATCCATACTAGAGATGTGCTCCTTCCATAGAGGCAGGACCCAGAGCTCAGGCTTATCATTGTCTTAAATCACTGCAGCACTTCCTGCCCATCCTCCAGGAAGTGTTGCAGGTACTATTTTCCTCTAGCTCAGTAGCTTCCAGCAGGCAGAACAAGAGCTTTCTGTATTGCACAAGTGAAGTCTGAACTATCCACAAGATGGAAGCTTATGTTCAGACTACTTTGGACTTAAAAAAAAAACCCAAAACTGTATACCTATAAATCTTCTGGAATGTTAAACCAGTTTTAGGGAGTAAAGGAGATTGTGTATGCTTTGTACCCAGCTGCTTCAGTAACCAAGTGCATACTGCATATTAAGATACAAGGTGGGAAGGGGNAACTTGATAGGGAAAAGGCTGTCAGATGCTTATCGATGATGAACATAGGTTCTCTTACTTAGTTCACAGAAAAATTCAAGTTTTAGAGCATAAACCACTGACTCTAAAAGTGCCTAGTGTATGTCACCCCTAGTAAGAATGTGTCCAAGTGGTATGTGTATGATGGGGTGCACATGAGTTCCTAGAAGTAAGTCATCAGGATTACATAGTGAGCTTTTCTACCTGCTGGGCAATCTGGCCTGCCCATCTTTCCTTTTTCCACTTTTAAGTCACTATATGTGTAAGTCCTTTGAGGGTACAAAGTAGGCTATATAAGGGTACTTTTTAACAAAAACTTGGCAGCTGTGATGTTTCTTCTAATTCCATAGAGCAATGTGAACCAAAGTTTGAATACTGTTTTCTAAATTCCTCAAAACACCGGAAGAGGGCAGTTTCCAAACTAAAGAGATAAGCAAACAGGAAGCAAAAGATAAGGTCTTCAAAAACTGACCTGACTGGCATTGAGTTCCATGCCCTAGTTTCCCACATGGTGGAAGGAGAACCAGCCCTCAGAATTTGTCCTGTGACATGCACACCAGCCATAGCATGCGCCTCTCACCCCCACAACAAAACAATAATTTAAAAACTGGTTAAGTTTATTATGGTACCTAGACTAAGAAAAGCATGGGGGAGTTAGCTGGTGAAGTGCTTACACAGAATGTGCAGGGCCATGAGTTCTAGTGTTTTTACTTTTTCTGAGACTGCATATCTCTGTAAGAGACCTGGCTATCCTAGAATTCACTGTCCAGGCTGGCCCTAAACTCAGATCTGCCTGCCTTTCTCCTGAGTGCTGGGATTAAAGGTGTGTGCCACCACCACCTGGAGTTCTACATTTTTAAAGTTTAAGGCATGGAAAATATGAAGTGGAAATACTTCAGCCTCTATGGAAATATACTAAGACAGCTTGCTCTAAAACACTTTCCTTAGGAATGAGGGGTCACAAGCATTGGTAGAATGGTCACAAAGGTGTACTGTAGAAATAGTTACCTTACCATAGTAAAGGTCATACCTCAAGACTTAAGGTTATAATGTACCGCATGAAATATAAGGGAGAGCAGGTAAAACTAGAATATTGCTTACTGCAGTGACATCTAGAAGCCAGATCCCACCCTGTCCATGTGGTAAACAAAGCCTTTTTTTTTTTAATTTGAGTCAGCTGAAATTTCTGTGACGTTCCTCCTGATTCTTTTGGTAGAAAACCTAACAATGCAAGGATCTGTAACTTGAACAATGCTGGGGATTAGCAGGCACCCTTGTCACTAAGCTATACTTTGATCTGTTGTGTGATGCTTTGATACTGATGCTTCTAAGACGGCCAAAATTTGCTTTGAATCAGCGGGTGGAGCNAGCTACTACCTGACCAAAATTAACCATAGAGGTTTTTGAGGACTGAGGACATAGTAGTAGGGCAGAGCTTAAGAGAAGGTCTCAGTTCTTTTGGATGGAGGAACAATGGGAAGGGGTGCTGTGTCACAGGTCGCTTTGCTGCTGCATTTCTGATATTCGGGTTCTTNCCCCGATACCTGACTCCCCAATTTTTGTTAAAGAATATTGATCAATTTTTGATCCTTAACATTTCAACATCATTGATTCTTAACATTTCCTTTACAAATCAGTTTCTAAAAAGCCCACGTTTTACCAGAGCATGGTTAGTTAATGAACAAAGCACAACACTGCAAGTAGCTAATCATGCAGACTTCTCTGCATTTTAGAAATTGACATACATTACAGGAGACAGGGCCAAGGGCCTCTCTCAAAACCCACTTTTTTTGATCTTGAGATGGTCTCATGTAGCACAGGCTAGCCTTTAATTCATTATGTACCCAAGAATTCACAGGTGTGTGTCAGCATGCCTGGCTAGCCAAGAGCCTTAATTTAATAAAGATAGCTGTACATGGTGGTGTGCATGGTTATGATTAAGAGTTTTGAAATTAACAAGTTTCTCCACTATTCATATAAAAAGCCAGATGTGGTTTATGCCTATAATCTCAGCACTCGGGAGGTAGACACGGAGTATTCATTTGGGCTCACTGACTATCCAGCCTTGGCAAATTAGCAAGCTTCAGGTCCAGTGACACTTGTTCATTTCAGGACCCTTAATGACAACTATTCAGTAGGATCTGTAACATGATAGTTGTCTGTGTATGTAACTCACATTTCACAGTAATTCTATGTACAAGTTTTAGGCATGTGGCTTCATTGTTATCTCCTAGTGTATGTATTTAAACACCTGTTTATAACAACACTTTCTTTTATATTACAGTAAGATTTTTGTATAGGTCATGTGAGCTATGAGTTTCATGTAGTGACAGTAAAATGTTGCTGTTTAAGAGTTGGACTTGAGCCTGGCAGTGGTGGTTGAGTTCAAGACCAGCCTGGTCTACAGAGTGAGTTCCACGACAGTTTAGGCTGTTAACACAGAGAAACCCTGTCTCAGGAAAAAAAAAAAAAAAAANTCTGATAATCTGCTAGGATTGAGAATCCTTGAATTAGGGAATCTAGATCGTGTGTGAAAGCAGAACCTGGAAAGCCTTCAGTATGTTCTGCCAGCCCCACGCCTGGCTTGCTGCATGGTCCACCCCAAGCCATCAAGNGCCAATATGGAACTTTCTGAATTTAGATGAGCGCTTCAGCTCTAGGTTATGCTTATGGGTTTTGCCCACATGTATGTCTGGAGCCCTTGGAGGCCAGAAGGGCACTGGATCCTCTGGAGCTAGAATTACAGATCCTTTTGAGCCACCATATGAGGTGTTGGGAATTGAACCTGAATCCTCTGAAGAACAGACAGTGCTCTTACCTGCTGAGTCATTGCCCCAGCCCCCAAAATGCACTGTATTTTAAAAAATACATAAAAGTTGCAAAACTTGAAGTTTACACCTCCAGTTTACATACTCTGGAGGTTCTTTGGGCACACATCAAAGAGGAAGCAAAGGGGAGTGGGGACAGGCAGACAAAGCAAAAGCACTTTTGGGGAACTGGGTGTTATTCCTAAGGAATCTACTGTGTCAGGAAGCCCAGGCTGAGCTAACTGCTGAGGCCTGGAGGTGACAACATCCAACTGAATTTTCTGGTTATACTCTCTTGGCCTCATTTGGAAACCCACACTTGTGGCCACAATCCTTCCCCCTTTTTTCTTGACATAAAGCCAACTATGTAGGAGGCTTTTTCAGAAGACAATTTTGCCTTCCCAGAAGACAAACCCTCCACATATTTTCTAAGGCAAGTAACAGGCTATACCCATGGACAGGCTGGGGCCTGCACAGGCATCAGTGAAAAAAAGGTGAGGATGTAAAGAAACCCAGGATGCGATTGTCTCATTTAAATAGGTTATGGTGCAAGGACAGGGAATGTTAACAGTTCACATCCTGCCAAACTCAAACCCCGTGTAACAATGTGTCTCTTAGGAGTTTTCAAGGTCTCTTACAAAGGCCCTGATGAGTAGGAAACCTAAGGAAAGCTACTTTGTTCCCTAACCTGCTTTCCTTCCTCTTCCCTAGAAGAAGAAGAAGTATGCATACCCTAAGTATGCATACCTAGGGTGCTAATGGAAGAAACTTCAGAGTGACATGAAGGAGTCATTGGCAGTGGGTGAGGGTTGAATCCAAGCCCAGTGTTAGCAGTACTTGGGCTGCTAACTGTGNGCTGATATCAGGCTACCCAATAATGTCACTTAATTTTGATACCTAAGGGCAAAGAGCATTCTTTCCATCACTGGAAACACCCAAGTGAGCAGTGGGCTACCAGAGAAGGAAGCTGAAGAACTGTGACAGGTGTCTTTCTACTTTGAGAACTCAAAGGTCAGGGATGGCCAGCACCCCTCATGAAATCAATCGCTTTACCAACTGCCCAACTCCCTGTACGACAGTGTTTCATCCAGATTTACCTGTTTTGGAGAGAACTCTATAGATAATTGAAGCCAAAGAACACATGGGACTCTTGGGCACAAATGAATGTAGAGTTTATTGAGAACGTCTGTGGATGGTGGAAGGAGAAGTGCCCTGTACCGCATCATGGCCACCACTGACTGACTGGGAGCTGTGCTTCCCATTACTTCACTGACCATGTCAAGGGTGGAAGGAACAAGAGAGGACCAGGCCCAAGTACCTGGCTCTTCACTGCAAGTAGGGGCAGAGTGGTCCTTGCCTTTCAAAAACAGGCTTGGGGGATAGGAAACTACTAAGAAGAAAATAGAAATTCTAGGATTAAAAAAACAGTCTTCTTGTACATAATTAAGACAGCACCTGCTTTCCAGGGCCTGAGACTGGCAGCAGGGGCCTCAGGCAGGCAGGCCAGAAGCCTTCAGGAAACATCAGTGGTTTGGCGGAGACAGTCAGCTGCACATATAATTGGCCAGTCACCAGCACCCAGCAAGACTCCATCCATGCTCAGGCAAGGCAGGAAAGCACCCAGCCCTTTGGGAATATACAAATATTTGCCAAATTCTCTTTGCTTGTTACAAAACCAGTTAAAGCTTACAGCAGATTATTTACAAACAGTATCCTGGGATATGGTGAAGGCAGAGGTGGACTGGCTTGGAGGTGGCGTCTGTAGGGGCAGAGTGGCCACAGCAGCCCACGGGGTCCCAGGCTAGGCCCTCTCCCTAGGCTCTGCAAAGCACTAGACTCTGCTACTGAGAAAGGCAGTTAATTCTTCTTGTGGAGGAACTTCATCTTGTTGCCTGTGGGCCAGAGGGGGCAAAGGTGAGGATGTTTCATGACACCCCTTCCAACCTCCATGCCTTCTTGCCTTCCTTCCTCTCTTTGCAAAAGGACTAATTAGACTGAAGTGACAGCTCTGGTTAAGGTAGGGAAAACACTACTTAGGACACTGAGATCAGCCACTGTGTGACTTTGGGCAAAACCTGCATCTCTGGCTTTGGTTTCCTTTTAAAAAGATCTGCTATGGTCCTGAGATCACACTGGCTGAGCTCCCTGAAGGACTGGGACCTTGTAGGACTGGCACTCTGGCATTGAAATTTCTGGACATTACAAGAACAAAGATGACTATCACTCGTGGTTCACATGTGAATAGAAGGAAGGCATGTACCAAAAAAGAACTGACTTGTGGGTGCATAGATTCACAGTATTTTAGGGGACAGCTTCCTCTGGCTATCTCCATCAGTAACAAGTAACTTACCCAACCCACGGAGAAACTTGTTCATCCCGCTCTGCTCAGTGTCAGGGAGCTCTTCTAAATACTGCTCCACTCGCTGCTCGAAGAGGCCTGAGAAAAATGAACAGCAGGAACGAGGGAAAGAACAATGGAGACATGAGTGTATGATGAACCATGCAGTGTAGGTGCGAAATGGAAAAGGCAAACATCTAGTCTAATAATTGGTGGGAGCATCATATTGGAACTCTGACTGGTTCATTACAATGATTACTAGTGACATATCTCACAGGTGTTCACTGTTGAGAACAAAGTCTTCCACAGCCTGACTCCCACTGCTGCCCGTGCTTGATGTGCACTACAGTAAGCTGCTCTGTGTTTCTGAATGGCCCCTGTGTGGAGACCTCTACCTTCTTTTAGATTGCTCCACCATGCTATTCCCAAAAGCTTTGTTAAGCTAAATGGTTAACAGTAGTGGGGAAAAGAAACAGGTTAGATGTAAAGCTCTTGAGGTAAAGAAGACCCAGTGAGCTGGTATAATATTCAGAAGCAGGGTAACCAGCAGCTTTAAATGGAACCACCAGCAACCAAANGCAGATAGCCCAGTCCTTTCCAAGGGACTTCCCAACTTCCCAGGAGGGTCCTCAGAAGCTCCCAGACTGCTCAGTCTGGTCCCTTTCCAGGAACAAGGACATGTGAAGACAGATGCTGCTCTCAACTGGAGATGAATTCCCACCTGGGCACGTCTTGTGCTGTGTTTTGTTCATCTTTTTGTTGTTTTCTTTTGTTTTTATCGTTTTGTTTTATTTAAGACAGGGACTTACTATGTAGATTTTTGGCTGGCCTCCAACTCACAAGAGATCTACCTGCCTCTGCCTGCCTTTTTCTTTTTTTTCTTTTTTGAGATGGTTGCATGCAGCCCGCACTGGTCCTAAACTCAATACATAGCNGAGGAGGACCTTGAACTCCCAAGTACCTTGAACTCCCTTGAACTCTACCTCCCATATACTAGGATTCCAGACATGGCTACCACACCCAGCTGGGCAAGTCTTGTGAAGGTTTTTCTGGGACAAAAAAGTACAGAGCTCCAAGTCAGTTGTAGTATTGCACATCTGTAACCCAAACAGGGGAGCCTGAGACAGTAAGATTCTTTAGGGTTCAAGGCCAGCCAGGCTACAGCCAGGCTCCTTTCTCAAAAACAAAAAATAGCCTGGGATTCGTGCACATTTTAAATCCCAGCACTCGGGAGGAAGAGAGTGGTAGGCAGATCTCTGAGTTCAAGGCCAGCCTGGTCTATAGAGTGAGTGCCAGGACAGCCAGAGCTACACAGAAAACCTTGTCTAAAAAATAAATTAATAAATAAAAAGAACTAATTTACAAGTTTCTATCAGAAGAAAAGGGCTGTTAAGAGGTCTGGCCTTTGATGCCTTGCAAGGCCTAGTTGTTGGTTTTTATGTGGTAGCGCAATGTTATTCAATAAGCTAAGCGGCGCTGTTACTGCAAGAAAAGCCACGAGGTAGACAGAACCCACTGTCAGAGTTTATTAGGGCAGGAAGGACAGAAGAGAATGTGCTTAGGCCTATGGAAGACATGTGCGGAAGGAAAGGGAGGAGGAGTCTGTGACCCGCTTTTTATGGATTCCCCTGCACATGCACATATGGGCTTATGGAGCTATGCTATGCATGCGCACACTGTGCGCAAATTACGTGACCAAATTACGTAGGACATAAGGCCCTGGAATGACTAATCGTTTTGCCAGCGTTTTCCCAGCGCATGTGCACTCATGTAGCTGGTGGGGAGTGGCCAGGAATTCCAACACTACTTATATTGAGTTCTGAAGAATGCCTACAGCTCCCCATCCCAGTCCCTATGGCCTTACCCTTTGCCCGGCATTTTCTTAGCTCCCGGTCTTGGATGAAGCCAGCAAACATCTGAGACTCCATAAAAACCTCAAGAAAACGGCGGATGCTTTTGGAGGCCACAGACTTTCGGAAGGCCTCTCGCTGAAAGGCCCTTTCCCCCTTCTCACTGTGTGTCAGGAAGAGGGAGTAGTGCCCTACAGTCTCCACAAAGAACCGGATAAACACTTCTGATACCAGCCCATTGAGGGTATTACATTCTAGAAGGGAAAAGAAAAATCACTGATACTTAGGTCAAGATCCTGTAAGACAATCTCCAATCTACTACTTCAGTCTCTTCCCAGCAAACTACTAGCCAACCCACACACTGTCCTTGAACCATCTTTGTGTTCAAGGGCTGTTGTTACCTAGCCCATGAACTCCTGGAGGTCAGAAACTGCTCTAAACATAGAAGTTGACAAATACTTCCTAGAAACTGGAGACCAAATCACCACCTTTTCCACATCCCTCAAAAGTGAGGAAGGTCTCTACACCCCCTGCGATAGCTTGAAACAAGGCCTAAGAGGACTGATTCATTTCCTGCCAGCAAAAAGTCTGTGGTGCCATTTCTTGGGGCAGAAAAGGCACTAGGCCTAATTAGAGGGACCCAGTTCATACACCAAAGCTTCGTCAGCCAGAAAGAGGCCAGTGCATAGTATAGGTTCCTAGGCCTGTGAAGCCCAAACTCAGAAGAGAAGGGTTCTGCCCTCACCATCATCAGAGTCACTGTCAGAATCCTGGGAGATCAGCTCATTCTTCCTCTCCAGAGCCTGCTCCAGAGCAGCTTGTAACTTCCTAGGTAACAATGTGTCTTCATCATCCATCTGCAGAAGAAAAAGACAGCAAGGATGACCACAGCTCACACTGAGGAGCACTGACTGCTACACCCCGGTCCACAGCTCAGAAAGGTAACCTCACTTCTAATAGCATTGACGTTATTATCCTTGTTCTATGATGAGGGCACTGAAGCACAGACTGGTTAGAAACTTGCCCAAATTTACACAGATTAAAGAGCAGCCAATTCACTGCACCACTGTGGCTTGGACCAACCAGAAATTCCTACTCCATTTCCCNGATTCTTCTACTTCTGCCCCAAGGGGGAAATGCAGTGAACTTGGAGCAGGGAAACTGGTCTAGTCTGTATCTCAGGTTTGACACTGGGCTGCTGTTCTCTACTCTATATTCTGGTGCAGTGGCTGTATCCTGGTGCCTTACACTTGAGAGTCCTTAGCTCTGTCAGTCGAGTATAGTAGACCGTCCCCGAGGGGAGATGATAGGTTATGCTCCTTTGTGGAGAGCAAAGAAGATTCCATGACTAACGAAGGCTTTTTGCAGCAGATAATGACTGTAAATCTTTATATTACAAAGCACATTTCAGTGGTGTTTATAATCCTCAGAATATCTCTAGAGGTGTTATCTGATAAAAGCACTGGCTCAGGGGAATTTGGAAGCCTGTTTTCTTTTTCTAGATCATGTGTTCAAANACATTGAGACCCTATCTCAAAAGAAAAAAAAAGAAGTCCACATGACCCACAAAGCCTAGAGGTGAGTCTTTGAACTTTCAGGTCCTTTTCTTTGCACACTGCTACCCAGAAAAGCTGAGTGTGGTGATACACGCCTGTAATCCCAGCACCCAAGAGGAGAACCATCACCAATTCCAGGCCAGCCAGAGCTGCATAGTGAGATGGTATCCAAGAAAAACCAACAACAAAAACTAGAAAGGCAGATCTCACTGAGGTTAAGGGTTCTCCAGTCAGCTTCTCTCCACCCCTGTCTATTCTGAGTCTGAAATCCAGAGCTCAAAAAGCAGTCTGATTGGTGACTAAGTCTAGTGCCTGTGTGCCTGCACTAGGGCAGGCAGATCCAGGTTCTGTAGCGCGCTGTTCTTACCTGTCGGATGAATCGGTCAGATCCCAGATTCACCATCAGTGCCTGAGAAAGAGTCAGAGGCAGTGGATCGGGGACTGAGTCTTGCAATGCCCTTTGCCAGGCCTCCAGACCTCCCCAGTTCCCAAGAACAGACAACAGGAAAAAATCAGTCAGAGATAAACCTCCCAGAAGAAAGGACAAAAGCTGTCTGAAGACCAGAGGCCTGAGGTGAGAAGATCCCAATTGTCTTTCTCTTTTCCTCCCTCAGCCCCCAGCTGGTTCCCCAGATGGCCTACCTCTTCCACTGGTAGCTCCTTTAGTTTGGGAAGGGAGCTGGAGAGCAGGCCAACCAGGAAAGGGGTGGGACAGCAGACAATGTCAATCATGGAGGCTGGGAGGACAGGAATGAAGGTGTGCTGCCAGGAGAAGGGGTAGAGCAAGGCCACCACCGCGTGAGAGCAGCTGGACAGGGTACTGATGGACAGATAGAGAGACAGGGCACCTGAGCCCAGGGCCAACACCCTCAGGGAAGGATAGTTAGAAACTACAGGGGCTCAGGACATTCTCTGATGTGCTGTACTTTGGGGGGGACTTGACCAAGAAACAGCCATGAAGGTATGTAAGCAGCACACTTGAACATACAAGGGATTCTGCAGGCATGTGTGTGTGTGTGTGTGTGTGTGTGTGTTTATGTGTGTGTGTGTGTGTGTGTGTCTCACACATACATGCATGCACACTCACCCCCAGATGTATAGACAGGACTGAGCTAGTGGAAGTATCAGGCTACGAAGAACAAAGGGTAAGTCAGTAGGAGCTTATCACAAAGCTACAATGTGCAGGAGCTGAAGATCCTGCAGAAGCTCTTCAATCTGCTCTGCCTTTAACAGCTGTGGTCTGTGGACACTCAGTTTGGTCATGAGTGGCAGCCAGTACTCAACCAGTTTTGACATCTTCTAGCCCAGTACTGCTCTGCCCTCTGGCCTTCTATTTTTTTTTCCCCCCTTAGCTGGTAACAGTGATCTGACTGAGGTGGGGGAGTACAGAAATCAGAAAGTGTATGGTGGCCTATACCATTCTTAGGAATGGAAAGTGTCACTCTTCTTTTCTTTCAGGTCTCATTGGGGTCATCCCTTTCTTGTCCTGGAGGGGGCTCCAGGCCTCTAGTCCTATGACCAAAGGGAAAGTAGGAGGACAATCACAGTGGGGCAATCCTAAAATTCACAGACAAAACTGAATACACATACCCAGTGTGTGCAGAGGCCTAGTGTGGAGTGCCAGTAAACACAAGAGCCACAGCTGGCCTGAACCCCTGTCTGTCAGGAAAAAAGCCAAAGGACCTCTAAATAAGCCAGGTGCTGTAATAAGCACCTTAAAAGCAGCTAGCTAGAGGTTCACAACCAACGATCACTTGAACCCAAGNATTTAAAACCNGCCTGGACAGCACAGCAAGACCTCCATTTAAAAAGACCTTCTTCCCCTTAAGGACCACATTACAGATGAGGACACAAAGGTGTAGAGCCCAGTTCATTTTAAAGCTGACTTCTTTTGTATCAGTAGGCCTCACATATCATACAGAAAAGCCCTGGGTCCCTNGGGCATATTGCTATGTAACTGCCATACTAGCATTTGGGAGACTGGGGCAGGAGGATGGCAAGTTTGAGATCATTCCTGATTTATGTTGTGAAGTCTACCCCACACCCCAAAAGTATCTGGGTTCTCCCTGGGATGCTGTGCATGGATTCACACTTTTACACCTAATACACCAATGGAGAGAAAAACAGGGACCTATCTATGACAAAAATCAATCCCTGCTCCTTTTCTCTAAGGACTCCAAGTAGTTGCAGGTAACTGTCAGCCAGAACCTTGTATGACTAACTTGTCACCCAATGGGCACCTAAAATACTGCTGGGCCTGGAGACCTAGGTGCCCTAACCCTGAGAGCCATTCTCCAGAGGACAGCAAGAAAAGTAATCTGGGAAAGATCCAGAAAAGGGCTGCTTCACACTGATCTCCACAACCCCCTCCAATATGGCAGGGGGTCGGGAGGTAGAAGGTGTTATAAAACCTCTAGGGCCAACCAACAGAAAGCCCTGCCACCACTACCACACCACCACCACCACCACCAAAAAAGACTTATGAAAAACCTAAAAGGAGAGAGGGCATGAGCTGTGCTGGAGCTACCACAGCTCTGGTCCGTGGTTTACTGCAGAACCACCCACCCTCCCCTCCTCTCCAGTCAGGCAGACTCCCATGAAAAGGACAGCTTTTTCTAAGACCCAAGACTGATAAAACTTGAATGCCAAGTGAACCAAAAAAATAGGACCCTGGGGTATTTTCCTTCTGGAATGTGCTCAGAGGCAGCTGTAACCACAGGAGACAATAGTTGTATTCAATAGTCCTACAGGAGCTGGGCTGTGGTGTGGGTGGAAGAAGAGGTTCAGCCTGGAGTAGGAGGGGTGTGGGTGTCTATGTGTGACACTTTCTGGAAAGAAAACTCAGGGTCTAGGTACTGTCAGGGACCACTCCAATCTGGCCAGGTCATGCCAGACAGAATACCATAGCTGTCACTCATGGCTAGTCTCAGCTGCCAGACTGGGCCTCTTCACAAAGGCAAGATAGGCCTTGAAATACCTA
>LZPO01107899.1:122692-140134 GCA_001675575.1 Neotoma lepida
AGAATTTGTAACCTGTATTTATGTTCAAGATATCTGTATATTATCTCTCCTGCAGTTGTACATCAAATGTTTAAATGAATGAATAAATAAATAAGTAAATATATAAATAAATAAAAAAGAGAAAAGCAAAGTGAAGTGAAAGAGAAGTGTGCAAGAGGGAAGCTGCACTAGGCTTCTGAAAAGACCTCAGAGAGGTGGCACTTCTGCTGTTTGAAAGTATTAAGGAGCCAGCAGCCAGGTAAATAGCAGGAGCAAGAACACTGCANACAGGCAAGAGCAGAGAGATACTTGTGGCTTACAAGGAGGCCAGACTGGCTGCTGAGCAGAGGGGTGCTAAGATACAAACAAGTGGGAGAGAACAGGGACTGCCTGCTAGTGAATAGGGAGAGTTCTTTAGGAGATAATAAAATGTGCCAAAATTGAGTGTACTTTCTGCAACTCTGAGAGCACATTAAAGGATGCTGAACTGTAAACCTGAATGGGTGAATTATCTATTAATAAAGTGGCTGAGAGAAGAAAAGCTAGAGAGTGACAGGAGGAACATCTGGGGATGCTTTCTTGGATCCCTGCAACCACGGTGAGAGTTCTGAGTAAATAATGCCCAGAGCACCAGAAGCCCTGTCTTCTCTCTTAGCTGCGAAGAGGCTCAGGGGTATAGTGACTTGGAGAGCTAAGAAGGAAAAGTATTTCCTCTTCCCAGATGGACCAACAAGCAGAAGAGGACAGGGAAGGCAGGCAGGGCAGGCAGGCACACTCACCTTCGGAAACTGGTAGGAGACTTCAGGGAGGTAGGTGTTCCGAGATGGCTTCTTCTTGAGGGATACAACCACAAAGTACTCGAAGAGCTCCCGTTCCTGCCATTCAAGAAGCTCTAGCTCTAGCGTCCGATAGCTGGGTGCACGCTTCAGCATCGACTGGATGTGGACCAAGCGCTGTGTGTGGGCTGGGGGCAGGTCTCATATTAGAAGACAAGCATCAAAGACCTCCCATCAGCTCCATCCACCTGACTCAGGGCTCCATCTCTGGATAACCTCTATGTGCATAAATCTTACCTGACTTTTCCCCAAGGTAGGTCTCAGAGATGAGTATTGATACTTGAACCTACATAATGATTNTGCTAATGTATGGAGCTAGTGTNCCGATCTCCCTGGGGCCCTGGAAGCTGAGCTGGGGCTAACAGGACTGTCTAAGCCAGGCTCATCTTGGGATACACCACTAGCAGATACCTGTAGTTCCTGTTGGTACAGGAACTAGGAAGTAAAATATCCACAATGGCTTTAACACTGAACCTTTAATTGGAGTCCTTATAGTTGGGCCTTTTGTCTCTATCTTGAAGTCAAAGTCAGCTTGTCTGGGTACCAGTGAAGGCCTCAAGGAGGGAGCAAGCTCCTACATACTTTACTTATCTAAGGAAGATCTAGGCAGAAACAGAGGTTTGCCAAGTTATCTGAAACACTAAAGGTCCAGGAACCTATTCAGGGATGTAGACCTTTCAGTCTCTTCTCTAGTCACAGAAGAAACAGGTGGCCTTAAGGCTGCCAGAGGACAATATTCTCAGTTTATGGCACAATTCTTGCAACCAAAAGAATTGATTATAATCTGAACCCATGCCTGGCCCTCCAGATTTACAGTATTTACCAAGCAAATGTAGTAGCCAGTCTCCACAGNCAATGGCTTGGGAAGAATGGACAAAGTCAAATGCTTTAAATTTGGCAATGAGAGACCAACATTTGGATTTAACACTGAAGGGCTGAGCTTGAAGGAGAATTTCTCTACAGCCTCCTGCTCTGATGGTCTGTAAACTGACCTTCATGCTGACTTTTCCCCATGCCCCAGGGCCAGTCTGGAACCCTGGGCCCAAGCATGCAGAAGGAAGGGCTGATTCCCTGGGGCTGGGGAGGGGTGTCAGCCTTACCTTTGAACCTGTCATCAGAGTCACTCTCNCTTTCACTGTTCTCATCTGGAAAAGTAACAGACATACACTTACTGAGTCCCTGGCCTGCAACAAATATTTTTGGAGTCTGCCTCCCAGCTTGTAAAAAAAAAATTTTTTTTATATTCATTTATCGTGTGTGTGTGTGTGTGTGTGTGTCTTTGTGTGTATGTGTGTGAGAGAGAGAATGTATATGGGTGTATGCATGTAACCATGTTTGTGTGGTGGTCAGAGGACAGATTACAGGAGTTGATGTATGTTTTGTGAATCAAACATATGTTGCCAGGGTTGGCAGCAAGTGCATTTACCTGCTGAGCTATCTTGCTGATCTGCCTGCCTCCCAACTTTTCTGATGAAGGATAGACCTAAACCTAGTCTGGGCTACTCTGTGCCAATGACAGGAGGTAAGTGGCCTGGGACTAGGATACCTCAGAGATCAGACCTCAAATGCTAATCNATATNCAAACACCTACCCAGGGCTGATCTGGGTGAAGCTGAGGGCCTGAGTTGGAGGCTGAGCCAGCAGAGAGGCCTAGATGCCTGGAATACAAAGGCCCTGTCTCAGACAGCCCAAGATTTGAAATGGAAAACAGACCTCAGTGCCCAGTAAGTCTGGCCTTTCCATTGCCCGAAGCAGATTCCCATATGTCCTAATTTAGGGCCTGATAGCCCAAAGCATGAAGGAAACCATCCCAGAGCTAATTTCCTCTTGGGCCCTCCCACTTATGTAGATATTTTTCTGGAAGGGCTCTACCCTCCTAGAAGGTAGAAGGATCCCATTACTAGCCCATGTGAGGTAAGCATCTCACCCCATTCCTGATGGTCATGGACCCCCAAAGGTCACCCAGCTTAGATATCAATGCCTACCTCTCAACGATGCTGTCTCAAGGCTGGACATAGACAGCTTTTTTAATCTCTTCTTTCCTCTCTTGGCATTATAGATAGAGTTAATTCTTTGGACAAGCTGGTTTAAAACAAAAACAAAACAAAAAAAGCAGAGAAGGTGAGGTAACTCTAAGACCAGCTGCCCCTACTTCCATGAAGATGAACTATGAGCCCATTCTTTCCCTTACAGGTATGCAAGAGCTTTCTGCACTGGTCCAGCTGGGTCCAGCACTGGTCTTCCCACTGAAATGACCCCAGTGGAGGCTTATCAGCCATGCTTGGTAGCTCTCCATCTACCCTTTGCCCCAGGAGTGGGCTCTTGCCCCAAGACAAGGACACTAATCTTAGCTCCCCAAAGGAAGGAACTGTGATCAAACTAGACAGGATGGGAGCTCCTGGGTCCCAAGAGTCATCGAACCAACTGAAACAAAGAGCTTCTCAAATGTAAAAACAGGAACAAGGATTCTAGCCTTTCCTCTCTGGGCCATAACCTGGGGCCTGACAGGAAGAAGCTAAATTCTCAATATACCCAAGCATTGTTTGCAAGCTAAAAATATCATTTAGCTAAATCCTGCTGCTCTGGGCTGAGGACTGGCCACATGGACACATGTGCAAATCCCTGCTGAAAGCTCTTTGATTTCAAGACATAGGAAGATCTGGTCTTTAGGTCCCTGAAAGGCCAAAGACGTTTATGTGGAAAAGAACCCAAATTCATCCATGACACTTAGTAATGGAGTCTCAACTAGTCTTTTCCCTCCCTCTAACATCTGAGTACTGAGAAGCAGTTAGTGTAATCTTATGGATAAGGCAAGGGACCAGGGGAAAGTGGTGAGGGTGTGTGTGTCTCAGTCTATTCAAGGAGAACTGAGGAAGCAGCCCAGATTAGAGGAGGAAGGAAGGCCAGAGCAAAGTTGCTTGCCTGCCCACCCACCTGCCTAGTGCCTGTGCCTCGGGCTCAAAGTAGGGAGGATACCTTAGGAATTCGACGGGCCCTGCGGCTGGACAGCAGCTCACTTGTGGTGCTGAGGCTGTCCTCGTTGAGGCTGGAGGGTGAAGATGGCAGGCTCAGCTGAGCCAGCAGCATCATGTCATCATGGCTATGCCTCTTGGGTAATCGTGGCAAACGATGGCTCTTCCTTTCTGACCAGTTCCCACTGCGCAGGGACTGACTGCTGGGTTTCAGGGACAGCTGGCATAGGGGACAGGATATGAGAGAGTGGCTCACCACAAATGTCTTGTCAGTATCCATCTGCTGGTATCTGGGGATAGAAGCTAAAAGGCTGGCATCTTCAGCTCTCATCAGTTCCATACTGGAAATCCAATACACTAGGGTTTCTTCTTTAAGATCTTAACTGTTCACTGACCAGATTAAGGGCTAGATTAAATACTTGCTTTCTCAAAGAAAGTTTCATTATTTCTGAGACAAAAAAATAAAGCAAAGACTTTTGAGATCATCTATTAAGTAGAAAGAGGAGACAAAGCAGGAATTCTCCAGGCATTGTCTGAGCTTTGAGATAAGGATTAGTGACTGTGGAGGAGGGAGCCAGTCTTCCTACTTCCTCAGTCCTAAATACTTTTGCTGGAAGAGGCCATAACTTACCTGCTAACCTGCTCTGCTATGTGATCCTGGAAGCCTGGCCATGCTTACTTCCTCCAGAGAACAGGACTCTTGAACATGGCCATCAAAGTTGAGTAAGAGAGACCTCACATTCAAGTGACTCCCTCTCACCATGCCACCCTAGACTGCCTCATTCTCTGGCCCTGTATATCCCCAATCAACAGCTGATGTTCTTCAGTATAGAACACCTAACTGACTAATTGATAGTGGGACTTCTGGGAAAGCAGGTACTTCCTGAGGAATCCCAAGTTTTGTCTCATTCTGTCTCTCCTCACTTTTCAACAAATCCTCCTTCCTTTCCACAGCCAATATCTTTTCCAAGCCAATCAAGCTAGCAATACAAATCCAATGGAAGCCTGTTTGAACAGAGTGCATCAAAAGGATAGATGCTTTATCAAAATCACCACATGATTTCAAAGCCAGAAGAAAACCCTTTATGTATTTTTCTGATCAACATTATAAACCATCCAGGTCCTTTCATCTGTCCAATTAAAGAGTTACTTGGGTAGGTCAGAGACAACTTGTTTCCCTACCTCCTGACTTTTCCTGCTTCCTGGCACTCTGGAGAAGACCAGAATGAGCTTGTCTAAAAGCTTCTTTGNGCCTTTCANCTTTCTTCTTGCTCCCTTCCTTCACTCCATTTGTCAATCACATCTTTATTGTTGTTGCTATTTTTTAAAGAGTTATTTTATGTATATGAGTGCTTTGCCTCCATGTATGTATNTGTACCACATGTGTGCCTGGTATCTGTGGAGGTCAGAAGAGGGCATTAAATCCTCTAGAACTGGAGTTACAGATGGTTGTGATCTGCCATGTGAGTGCTGAGAACCAAAACTGGGTTCTCTACAAGAACAATAATTTTTTTTTTTTGAGACAGGGTTTCTTTGTGTAGCCTTGGCTGTCCTGGAACTCACTCTGTAGACCAGGCTGACCTTGAACTCACAGAGATCTGCCTGTCTCTGCCTCCCAAGTGCTGGGATTAAAGGCATGTGCCACCACCACCCTGTGGTGATATTGTGTCCCCCAATATATTGTGCACCCTAATAAACTTATCTGGATCAGAGAACAGAACAGCCACTAGATAGACATAGAGGCTAGAAAATGGTGGCACCAATGGAGTACTACTCAGCAGAGAAAAACAATGACCATATGAAATTTGCAGGCAAATGGATGGAACTAGAAAATATCATCCTGAGTGAGGTAACCCAGACTCAGAAGGACAAATATGGNATGTACTCACTAATAGGTGGATACTAGATATAAACCAAAGGACAATCACTCTGCAACCCACAGATCCAGGGAGGNTACCTAGCAGGAAGGACCCTAGGATGACTGTAGCATAAAATAAGTTTTGGTTTTGCCCAGTCACTGGGCAAGCTTTAGTGAAACATTTCACTATTANGATAAGAATTTGGACCTCTATCTATGTTCAAGCTATCTGTATATTATCTCTCCTGCAGTTGTACATTGAATGTTTTAATAATAATAATATAAAAAAATTATAAAAAAAAAGAAAATGGTGGCACACACACCTTTAATCCTAGCATTCAGGAGGCAGAGATCTGTTTGGATCTCTGTGAGTTCAAGGCCACACTGGGAACAATGCCAGGCATAGTGGCACACACCTTTAATCCCAGCACTTGAGATCTCATATATTTGCTTAGGAAAGATACACGCCTTTTAATCCCANGAAGTG
Source organism: Neotoma lepida (assembly GCA_001675575.1). Lineage (NCBI taxonomy): Eukaryota > Metazoa > Chordata > Mammalia > Rodentia > Cricetidae > Neotoma > Neotoma lepida. The sequence goes on from LZPO01107899.1 coordinate 128,825, forward strand.
ATGGCANGAAGCAGAAAGGTGCATAAGGCATGAGAACCAGGAACTAGAGGCNTGTTAANCTTTTAGGCTTTTGAGCAGCAGTTCAGCTGAGACCCATTTGGATGAGGACTCAGAAGCCTGCAGTCTGAGGAAACAAGATCAGCTGAGGAGTTGGCGAGGTGAGGTTGGCTGTGGCTTGTTCTGTCTCTGATCTTTCAGAATTTACCCCAATAGCTGGCACTGAGTTTTTTATTAATAAGACCATTTAAGATTCATCTTACACCACCCAGCAATAGTAAGTGCTCTTAACTGCTCTCCAGCCCATTTTTGTTTTGAAGGTGTGTGTACCTGTTTGAATGTGGGTATACACGTGCTGGGCAGAGGACAACTTCAGGTGTTGGTCCTCCCCTTCCACTTTGTTATTTACTTCTGCATATGTCAGGCCAGGTGACCCACTAGCTTCTTCAGATTCTCCATTTCCAGTCTCGATTGATACAGGAGCACTGGGATTATAGACCAATGCTACTGCATTTGGCTTTACATGGGCTCTGGGGAATCTGTGCTCAGATTTTCACATTGTTCAGTAAGCATTTTACCACTGCACCATCTCCCTAGTCCCAAACACTCCTCCTTATTCCCTCCTGCCAGTTTGCTCTGCTTTGTGATTCTGGAAGACTTGCCACAGAGAGAGAGAGAGACAGAGACAGACAGACAGAGAGAGAGAGAGGAGAGCAGGATTCTAGGCTCTGGCCACCAGGGCTCAGCAAGGTGGACCTCATACTGAAGTAGCTCCCTCACTACAACGTCTTGGGCTACCTCTCTCTCTAGCCCCAACCTATATCCCCACCCCTTTGCCCATAAACACTGATGCTTTCCAGTATAGAGCCTAATTGGCAGTGGATCCCACATTGCTGGAAAGGCAAACATCCCTGAGGATATCCTACCTGCCTACCCACAAATGGTTTCAACATGGTAGAAGACCCTAGGTACACAACCCTTTCCTGAGGCAACCCCTCCACCAAGTGCTAGTGAGAACAGAGACTAAGAAAAGCTGGAACCCACCTTGAGAGCACAGGCCCTTGATGGGCCCTCTCACTGAGAGGCTCCTGATACTGGCTGGCTCTCCAAGTCTGGCCAAGGACCCTCAAATGTCAGGACCAAGATGATTTGTGGCAGAGTTGCAGAATGTCAAGNTTCTAAAGAGAGCCCTTTCTTCCTGTTTGCCACTGAAGGAAGGAATACTGATAGGAGTCTTTGGGAGCTCCTGATTTGGTTTTGTTGCTAGAACTCAGATGGTGAGAAAAAAAAAAAAGGCAAAACAGGATTCCCTAAGGGCATATCTCAATTGTCCACAGCAGTTTCAATATGGCAGAAGGCAATAGGTACACAGCTCTCTCCTGAGGCAACCTCCTCTGCCAAGTGCTAGCTGGAATGAAAGCATAAGTGAAAGCTGATCCTATCCCTTGAGGATAGGCCCTCACACTGCCTAGGCCAGAACTGACCTGCATGGGTGGGTTGTTGTATTTCCTGTCTTGGGGACTCCACATCCTGTGCAAAGAGTCCAAGGAGTTCTCAGACAGTTGCTGAGATTTTCTTTCTGCTCTTCGGTTCTTTAGGTCCACATCCTCATAGGGGTTCTCCTTGGGAAGCTCTCCTGCAGAGGAGGCAAAGTTAGAGAAGGGAAGGAGAGAATGAGAGATACAAGCGCAATCTCTGAACCACAGAGAATAGCTTCTGCCTGGCCCTTCAGCTCATGAGTCATTCAGCTGCCCATCTGCAGTGGGGAGGCTATAAACAGATCCTGGCTCCAAGCCTACAAGCTGAGGCCCCGACTCCCCATTTCCAGTCCATCTCAGCTCAGCCTTGTTAGCCACTGCTTTATAAATTTAGGGATTGCACAAAACTGGCAGAGGACAAAGCTGATACCATGAGTCTGTCCCTGGCTCTAGCCTTTCTGCTGGTAAAGCCCCTGGAGATTGGCATTTCTGGAAAGGCTTTCAGAGATTCCATAACTATCCCTTTACTCAACTCCCCATGGGTCTCCCTGGATCTAGTTTCAGAGGTGAGCATGAAAGAACTNGAAGAACTCTAGGGACTAGGGCTTTGCCAGATCTTCCTCTAACCTACTCCTCTGCTCTCCAAGTATTTCAGGAAGGGATCTTGTCTCAGGCAACCAGAGGGCCAAATAGCCACAGTGAGTATTCAGTGAAACTTTGTTCTATCTATCTCTCAACAGAATGTCGGCTACCTTCTCTACTGCTGAGCTCAGCAAAAAGCGAACCCTCAGTAGTCCCCATTTGGCACAGACTTTTCTGCAGTGACATGAGAGTGTGAAAGGCTTGGAAGGAGCCTGGGCCAAAAGAAAGGGGGAGAGTTCTTGTGCCTCAGGACCAGTTTCTGGCAGTAGGCACTGTATTGACACTACCAGAAAATCTCAGGAAAGCCCCAAACACAGTCCCTGCTCTTAAAGATTGTACAATTTTTGAGACACACCCTTTCCTAAATTATACCTCCTGCCTCTCCCTCTCTCCTGCCTCCTCATCCCCTGTCTCTTATACACATCTAGATGTGTATAAGAGACAGCTGTTCGGCTCTGGAACAGAATAAAATGACTAAAGTTCATATTTTTTTACTTTAAAAATTTGGGGGGAGGGAGTTAGATAGGGTTTCTCTGTGCAGCCCTGGCTGTCCTGGAACTCAACTTTGTAGACCAGACTGACCTTGAACTCACAGAGATCCACCTGCCTCTAACCCCTGAGTGCTAGGATTAAAGTAATGAGGCTTTTCTAACATACAATAACACCAACCAGTCATGTTGTATCATCAGTCTAGGCTTAATTCCAGCAATAAATCATGGTGGTAACAAGATCCCAAGAGACTCCTTACAAATACAACCCTCACTTCCCCTCCCCTTGTCTTTCTGTATTCTTGCCTTAGTCCCAGTCCCACTGTTTGGAATCTCTGCGGCAGTTAGCATGCCCAGGGAAGGATTTGCTCCTACACTGTGAGTAGGACTGAGCTTGGGCGAATGCTGAGCCCCATGCCTATCCTGCAGATGCCTGCATGTGTCTTACCCCCCACAGTAGTTCAGACCCCACTCCTACAGCATGGGAAACAGAGGCTGCTGGAAACAACTTCCCTAAACAGGGTACAGGAGAAAACCCAAACCTAGCATGCTTAGAGATTCCTCAAGAAGCTGAGGTTCTCCTAAGTAGCATCTATTTATTAAATAAGAAACCATAATGACTTTAGGAAATGCCTTTATAGAGGTGGGAGAGTGAGGCTACAGATTATAGCAGAAGCAATACAAATCTCTGTAAACTTATGAGTCAGGATGGGTCAAGAAGAGTTGGGATGGATTAAGTGATTTGCAACACCACATGGTCCCAGAAATGGAGCAGATCTTTTCCTGTAACAGCCATGCCATTAAAATGACTCTTCTCCATTCCAGGGCCCTGACTAAGTAAAGCTGGCCCAGTGGCCCTGTCTGTCTCAAGTCTTAAGCCCAGCATTCCCTACATGTGAGGATACTTCACTGTGAGGTATACTTCGGCAGGAAATGGGGTGGACTTTCTACTTCTTGGTTCCTACCTAACAAATATCTTATAAGGTTGAAAGGCAAAGGTGAAGAATGCCAGGGCATAATTCTTCCTGATCTGTAAAACAGGACCAGTGCATTACTGTCCAGATTGGGGAAAAATATTTGTTTATATTTATTTCATGCTCATTCAACTTGTCTTGGGCTACGTGATTGGCCAGAATCCTTATTATCTCCAACCTTTCCATATCAATCCCTTTCCATTAAGGTTCTCTGAGCAGTTAACACTTTGGGTTGATGAACTGACCATTTATAGGATGTTTACTGCAATTCTGGCCTTTCAATACTAGCTTGACATTAGCCTCCTTCAGTTACAACCAATAATGTTTATACATTATCAAATGCCCCCCAGAACAGGGAGGGAGAGAGGATGGGCACAGCAAGGGAGATGGACGGACCTACTCCCCACCCCAGAACAACCAATGGTATTTTTAAACTTCCTAATAGTGTCTGAGGGCCATGCTGTGANTCCTAAGTCTAATTCTTTTTTCCCTCTATCCTTCTCTCCTCTTTCTCCTTTCTTCTTTCCCAAGAATCAGAGCTTTAAAAAATGTTATAAAATCTAAAGTTCCAAGAAAAAGGTGTAAGATGAGGCCCAGAGAAGCAGTAGATGCACAGTGTGGCTACATGTGGCTACAATCTGGGGAAGGGCAGTTGGGAAGCATCAACTTCTGCATGCTGGGACTGCCTCTGAGGGAAGGCCTCAGGTGCCTGTTCTTCCTGTCCAGCCCTAGTGCCAGCTTCTTTCTTCTCTAAGTAACCCACTAATTGCCATGCTCTGCTTCCTAGCCTTGGTTGATCCCTGCACACTTATTGACCTCAGTCCACTTGTCATCCACTCCTAGTGACTCTTAGGATTATTTCATTGACGAAATCCCAATTATCTATCTCTGTAGGCAGGAAGGATGCCTGGAGGTATGGATGGGCAAAGAGCAAAGAAATGGTGAGTTCTAGAGCCAATAAACTGAATTTGCTTAGAGCAAGTAAATNCTAAAGCAGAGGCTGGGACAAAGTGCTCAGAACAGCCTACAGCGAAGGCTGGAGAGGCCAGAGCTGAATGAAGAAAAAAAGGGGACAATTTGCCAGGTACTGATGTGAGACAGGGATTTGGACAGACTGTATACTTTCCACTTGCACCCCTGACCACATGGCTTCCTCCGGGCAGTCCATATAGTATTTGGAGGGTGATAGAGTAGTAAGCCCAGACTGTCTCTGAACAGTTCCATACCATCAAGCTTGGATCAGGAAACCAGAGGTCTCAACCTTTCCCAAATTTGCTGACAAGATAAGGGCCAGAGGCATCCCCAGTCACTTCTGCTTTGCACACTTCTGAAAGAGGCTTGACAGAAAACCCAATCTTGGCACAGAAGAAGACTCCAGGTTCACCAGGTCCTAGTCCCACTCTTCTCCACAGCTCTTTGGGATATCACACAGGAAAACTGCTTTCTTCATTCCATATTCCCTCATAATAACAGTTTAGGAAGAAGTGCATCTATCCAAGATACCCATAACACTCNAAGCTTCATGGGCTGCAATTATGGCTAAGGCCTTTAGGTCTGTAGCTTCCCTTCTTGGCCATCCTCTGGCTTCAACTGGCTGTTTCTCCTAAGTCTCCACCTTTCTCCCTCCCTCACACAGGAAGAAAAAGGGCCAGGCTGGGGGGCTAGTTCCCTTGGGGACTGCTGTTACCCACCCTCCAAGGCTTGACACCAATTCTCAACAGCCCTGGGCACCTTTCCCTGGGCCACACCTCTTGGCTGCTTTGCTTACTGCTGCAGCACCATCCATGCTGGTAGGTTCCTTCTATTCCTTACTATTGCCTAGCCTGGGGGTGAATGAGAGAAGGCAGAGAAAAAGCTGAAAAGGTTTTACTGACAAGGCCTATTGACTCTGTCCTGACTTGTATCCCACTGAAGTTCCAATATCCTGGAAGCTCTCACTAGGCCTCAGCTAACTGATAGGAATGGGAATCTCAACAGGAATGCAGCCCAGGCTCCTTGGTTAGGAAGAGGCCACTCTACATAGCTCCTTAGCAAGCTGCTTTCTAAGGTGCATTTTTCATTGTAAGGTTCAGCAAACAGCAAGGCAACAAGTTTCTTTTTGAACCCTACTACTGCAAATCAGTAGCTTTTTAAATCTCAGCCTTTCTGGGTATCCCACTCAGTACCTCAGGCATCATGCCTGATGTGGGCAGGAGGCCAATAAATTCCCCAAAGTGCCTTGCTCATGTTTGCTGTTAACCAAGATGACCAAATAGCCTCTGGGCCAATGGGATGCAATCTCTAACAGTCCAGGAACACCAGGCCAAAGGGATGGAAGCACCCAAGATGGAAATTTAGCATGGGTGCTCTCTGCCTCCCTCATAGATCCATCATCACAGGCCCAGAATACAGTGTCCTTTGTCTCAGTGGACCTGAAGCAGCACAAAGCTGGAAATCCAGTTGGAACCAGAAACAGCCTTAATCCCACAAAGCAGAGGCTGGGTAAGAACAAGGCTCTTAGAAGTCAAAGCTACTGATCAATCCTAGGCAAAAAAGTTGAACCTCAAAGTTCAGCAACAAGAAAGCTCTGGAAGCCTCTAAGAGGTCTCCACATTCTTGAACCTCTTTAAAGAAAGTGGATGGAAAACCAACCAGAATCTAGTAACAGAAAGAAAATGTTTTCCCTTGTATTTTTTCNTCAAGCCTCTCTGGTTAGGTCCTAAGATTCAGACTGAGCTGCTGTGGGCGATACAAAACAAAAAATACACCAAGGCATTGGCCCAACAGACTCTCAGTATCTCTACCCTAACTTGTAAAACACAAAATACCCAAATCTGTGCCCGGGGGACTGTCTTACCCTCTTTTCTACACCACATTCGCCTTCCTTCTTCCCAAGGCTCCAAAGATGCAGAAGTTAGGTGAGTCATAAGGAAGTTCCAACCCCAACTTCACTATGTACAGCACTTCCCCTAGCTTTACCTCATCCAGCCCAGAAGCAACCAAGCAGTCCCTACATTCCTTGTCTCTTCATGTAATATCCCAAAGTAGAAGTCTTCCTAACACATGAGAGACAAATACTCTCTCTCCTAAGAAGGCCCAGGAAATAATTCTGTGCCCAGGAAACTACCTCCAAAAACTTTCCCCCAACCACCCTGTGGTAGTTTGAATGTAATTGGCCCCAATAAATTCATAGGGAGTGGCACTATTAGGAAGTGAGTCTTTGTATTTAGAGGAAGTATGTCACTGTGGGGGTAGGCTTTGAGGTCTCATATATGCCCAAGCCACGTCCAGTGTCACAGTTCACTTCCTGTTGCCTTTTGATCAAGATGTAGCCAGCACCATATCTGCCTGCACACTGTCATGCTCCCTGCCATGATGATAATGGACTGAACCTCTGAAACTGTAAGCTGCCACCTCAATGAAATGTTTGCCTTTATAAGAGTTGCCATGGTTATGGTGTCTCTTCACAGAAATAGAAACCCTAACTAAGACACACCCCTAAACAAAGGAGAGAGGAAAGAGAGAGGGGGGAGGGAGGGAGGTCATCTGTTTTCTTCTCTTAGTTCAGTTGCTGTACGAATATATCCATTCCTGGAGTCCTCTGGCAGCACAGAAAGGCCTCCCAAGACATGTAAGCAAACAGTAAGGATCGCAGTTCTTCCTGTCAGTTGTGCTGCAGGGATAATAGAAAACTACAGCTTTCTACCATCATACAGCAGGCACAGTGAATACTCTCAAGAGCCCTGAGCAGTGATGATAACATTACAATTTTTGCCGACTAAAAAAGACCCTGTGATAGGAGGCAGGGAGGATGGGATGAGGATGGAAAGATGAAGTAACAGAGCTGTCTCTTCACTCATTAGAAATGTTCTTCCACTCTGGGATACTGTATGAGGAGGTAAGGAAACACACAGCAGGCTGGATGCTTCTCTGACAGATGGCTGGAGATGAAAGCTAAACAAAATAGAACAGGTACTGAAGCATCTTTCTTAACTGCTTACCTTAATTCTGGACCTTTGGCTCTAACCCCACATCTCTGTGTCAGCTCTGAATATAGAGCTATCATTTCCCAAGTTGNAGAGAAAAGGCTTCCCTCCCCAGTCTTTTCCTGTTGTCAGAGGGCTCTTGTTCCTACAGTCTTAGTGCTGCAATGCACTTTTCCATGGACATATGCTACATGTCCCATACATAGGAAAGCAGTATGTCTGTGGGTCTGACTATGGCTATTCTATCTCAAAAAGCACAAACCCAGTAATTGGTAAAGAGGAAACNATGGGGCTAGTAAAATGGCTCAGTGGTTAAGAGCTCTTGCTGCTTTTGTAGAGAACAAGCATTCAGTTCCTAGTAGGGGACTGGATACCCTCTTCCAACCTCCACAGGCATCAGAAACACGCAGTTCACACACGTACATGCAGAATACTCAGATGCATAAAATAATAATGCATTAAAAAATAAAGATAAACCAAAATAAGGAGGAAACTATGAAGAGATGGCACAGATCAAATGGGGAACCAGATGGCCCCTTCTTCATAAGATTTTCATATCCTAAGAACCTGGAAAGTTTTCTCTACTGTGGACACTTACTACTCTCTCTAATGTTAATTAAGACCGTGTTCTCTGAATTCAAGACCTGAGATAGAGCAAGACAGCATTGAAATGAGGACAGCACACTGCTTCTTCCTGCTATGTTGATCTATTCAGAGACACATTTCACACAGAAGCAAAGCCTTGAAGGAGATAAGGACAAAACTAAAATGAACATCAAAAATAGCCACAGGATAGCACATGCCTACTATAATCCTGTTACTTGAACAGCTGAGGCAGGAGAGTTTAGAGTTCCAGACTAACCTGCAATGCAGAGCAAAAGACCTGTCTAAAAAACAAACAAAAATGCCCAAAACAAACCAGACCCAAAATTAAGTCGTCCATTTCTTTGCAGACCCTTGAAATCAAGCCTGCTCACACCATGCTTACTCCCTTGCTGGGAGGCAATTCTAACTCCACTGCTGCTCTTCTTCAGGGCAGGAGGAATGAATGGTTCCAAACTATGTTCTCCAGGTATATTATATAGAAAACAGCCTTGGAAGGTGGAGATAGTGCTTATGGCCCAGCCAGAGGCAATCTGTTTTCTGACCAGAAACTGTTCTTGTAGGGCAACTAGAAGTCTTTGAAAAACCCAGTGTCTCCTATCAGTGTAAGGTTTAGACACCTCTGCTGAGGCCTTCCCAAAGTCTCATGTCACTGTGGCCAAGGAGAGGGAGCCTGGGGAAACATGGAGCTCATGCTGCCTGCTGTGCCATAAATAACCAAGTCCTTTGTGACACAGAGTCTTCTGCCTTTTTCTAGAATCTATGAAACCCAGATATGCACCTGAATGTCTGTCCCCTCAAAATTCATACCAGAAACCCTTGTGAATGAGTCTCTGGGAGGGAATTAGGTCAAGAAGGAAGAACACTGATAAAGAATCAGTGACCATATAAATGGAACCCCACTAAACTCTTAAGCCTCTTAAGCCACTGGGAAATAACAGATGTCTTTGAACCAGGAATCAGGCTTATACTAGACACCAAATCTGTCAGTGTCATAGTCTTAGCTCACTTATATCCTAACAACAATTTTTTCNAGATTTTATTTATTTGTATTTTATATATAGGAGTGTTCACCTGAATGCCTATCTGTGCATCATGTGTGTGTAGTACTTGTGGAGTCCAGAAGAANGCGTAAGATCCCCTGGAATTGGAGTTACAGACAGTTGTGGGCTGCCACATCAGTGCTGGGAATTGAACTTGGGTCCTCTGGAAGGGCCCCAGTACTCTTAACCACTGAGCCATCTCTCCAAACCCCCTAACAACAACCTTGAGTAATATTACTACTAGTGTTACTGTTCAGATTCTCATATTGCCATTGTTTTACAGAAAAACAGAGCCCTGTAAAAGTTAAGTGACTTGCCTAAGGGTACACAGGTAAGGAAGAGTATCTGTTGGTCTCTCAATTCTTCCAAAAACACAAGAAAGGAATGATGTCATTTGTCCCTTCCTGTGGTACCAAAGGCCTTTTGGATTTTAGCTCAGAGTTAGGCTTAGTCACCTCAGCTGCTCTGTTGCCATTTCAAGGAATTACCTAAGGTGGAAGGAACCATGGTGTTCCACATGACGTGAACCTATGAACATCTCCTTCTAGCAGCTGTTCTATAGCCCCTAGGGAAGGCCCACCCCCACCACCTCTACCACTGCTTACCCACAATATCTTCATAGGCATTCTCTTCTAAAGTGCTTTTGGATCCAAACTTGGGTTGACTCTCAGTACCATTCTCAGTGGGAGAAGAGGGATACAGGGACTGGAGACTGGATGCATCCTCAAACTCAAAGGATTTTCTGTGGACAAGAGTAAGAGTCATTTTGGCTGGACCAGATTCCTTTGTGTTGCTGGGAACAGCCATAGGAAACCGTAATGATCAGAGGCCCTCCTCAAACTTATTACTATACCTCTGAGCAAGAAGACAAGACAGTCTAAAGGACCCCAGTCTGGGTGACTGTAATGTGCTTATCTTTCATAATACCAGTATGAGGCAATAACTTCCACAGTTTAAAAACATCCCGTCTGGGCAAGTGNGATGATAGCTCAGCAGGAAAAGGCACTTGCCACCAAGCCTAATGACCTGAGTTCAATCCCTAGGACCCACGTGGTAGAAAGAGAACCAATTCTTATAAGTTGTCCTCTGACCTCCACATACATGCCTAAAATAAATAAATATAATCAATTAAAAAAAGTGGTCAGATGCCATGTCAAATATACCTGTTCTTGTTCTCACAATAGAGCTGGCAGGTATTGTGCAATGTACAAACAAGAGGATTGGTAGGGCAGAGGCATTGGAAAATGCTGCCTGCTACCAGAGTCTAAGCTTCCAACACAATTCTGGCCTCTCAGACCTAGAAAGCACCCTTCTTGAGAAGCATCTACCATTTCCAAAGGAATAGAGAGATCAATCGGTTTCCTAGCAAGGGCTCTGAGCAGGCCATAAGGGCTCTATGCTGGAAGGTCATGTCCAGGGCTATTAGAGGGGTGGAGGAAATAGTTGGTACAGGATGGTTTGCTGATACAAGAAGGGCTGAACCCTCAAAAAAAGTCAAACCTCTTCTTCAGTAGAGCTAGGAGGATGATCTGCTGTAGAGTCCCTCCAGCCAGTCCACTGTTCCTTTCTACCTCCCAGAGAACCTACACTGTACAATTGGAACCACAACTTCTTGGATCCTAAAATGTCTTCTTCTCCTCTCATCTGAGTTGGGATGCTGGCTACATCCTCTCTCTATCCAAGGCATGTCCCTCCCAGTGAAGTCCAATGAGATGACATATGAACAGAAACATTTGACATGGCATCTGACCCTTTTTTTATATTAATTATGTTTACTTATTTTAGGCATGCATGTGGAGGTCAGAGGACAACTTATGAGTTAGTTCTCTTTCCACCACACAGGTCCTCTGGATTTCCCCTCTCATGTCTCTTGGGGGTGGAAAAGAGACAGCATGACTGAATCCTTCTTATCCTTGAGTGCCTTCCTCTTTCAATGACATCTTTGCTTTCTTGCTTATTGAATACTCATTTTGAGAGCCCTGCATTGCAAGTCAAGGACTGGCTACACCACCCTCTTAAGCTNANCTGGCCCCTCTGCAGCATTCAACCAAAAAAAACTAACACAACACTTCTTATTCTGGTACTCTCCTTCTGTACTCCCATCAGCTCTAGTTTTCATA
>LZPO01107899.1:140307-154586 GCA_001675575.1 Neotoma lepida
CCAGGCTGGCCTCGATCCACTTGCCTCTGCTTCCCAAGTACTGGGATTAAAGGTGTGTACCACCATGCCTGGCTAGGATTCTCTTTTTTAAAAGGCTGTTCTTATATTTATTATTTTGAGACAGGGTCTCTCTATGTAGCCCTAGCTGATCTAGAACTCACTATATAGACCAGGCTGGCCTCAAACTCATAGAAATTGCCTGCCTATAACCTTCTGAGTATTGGGATTGAAAGCATGTGCCACCATACGCAGTTCTAAATGGTCTTTTAAGTGCCACAGTGTCTCAGAATTTTGTCTTTAGGTCTTCTTTCCTCATATGTACAAATATCAATGGCCAAGCCCTTTATTCTTGATGACTCATAAATTTCTGTTTTGGGCCCAGACTTCCCAACTAAATAGTCAAATACTATGTGAGATTAAGTCGTCGTTAGTGTAAGAGTAAACTGGACATCTTATATGGGTACCATGTTGAAGGCTAACACATTGCCTCTCATCAAGATAAATACAGTCTATTTTTTTTCAGGATTTTGTTGTGTACATGTATGTANATGTTCATGTAGGTATGGAAGCCAGACATGGTTATCTTCCTTGATTATTCCTCACCTTGTTTTTTGTGTTTGTTTTTGAGACAGGGTCTCACTCTGTCTGGCCTTGGATGGCTTGGAACTTATTATGTAGACCAGGCTTGCCTCAAACTCATAGAGATCCACCTACCTCCCAAGTGGTGGGATTAATTAAAGNTGTGTGCCATTCTTGTGTGCCTTGTTTCTTTGAGACACAGTCTCTGGAGCTCATTGATTTATCTAGGCTGGATAGCCAACAAGCTCCAGGGATCTGCCTGTTTTGACTCCACCCCCACCAGCTGACGTTGCCATGTACCATGCCCAGTTTTTACATGGGTGCTCGGGATACAAACTCTGATCGTCATCCTTGTGTGGCAAGCACGTAACTGACTAAGCCAGCTCCCCAGCCATTCTTCCTCAGAAATTTTATCCCCCCTTGATTGAATATAATAAATATCTGGTTTTCAATTCTTTAAAATAAGTCTGTAAGAAGCACACCTGACATAACACAAACAAACTTAACATCATGTATTCCTCAGGGGAAAAATGTTCAAGGTTCAGACAAGCAAGCACAACAGCTCACACTTTCTGAACTGTTCTTCTTTTTCTCCAAATGCACAGGTTAAAGTCTGAAAAATTCTTTAAAGAAACTCCACCCGACTCTCTGTCTGTCTGTCTGTCTCTCTCTCTCTCTTGCTCGTGTGCGTGCGTGTGTGTGAATTATACACAAATGTGACATGTGGGAATACATATAATGCCTTTAGGTCGATCAACTCTCCCCTACTCCTTGCTACCTAGCCAATTGTTTTTTTGTTATTCTAACTCTAATTCTGAGCTGAATTTAGATGCTTCTCGTCTGAGTCTTTGCAGCATTCTGCACTGCAAGGAGTCATAGTGAATATCATGGNATCTCTGATTTATCTATGTATCAGATCATCAAGTCCTTGAAGGAAGAACCATGTCTTACTTGTCTCGATGTCCCTTGGACCAGCACAAGGTTAGGTGTATAGCAGGCTCTAGATGGGTGTTAGCAGAAATGGATGAATATGGACAAAGCAAGCTTACCCGGCAGGCTGATACATAAATTAAGGAGCCAATAAGCATTCTTGGGATAGGCCAAAACATAAGACTGTACGTAGCCATGAGGTACCCTGGCTCAGGAGTATGAATCTTTGTGATTCTCCCTCTACACATGGAAAGTCTGTATTTGAGACGGGATATGCTGGATGAAGCATTAAGAATGATAACATGCTGGGTGGTGGTNGCGNACGCCTTTAATCCCAGAACTCGGGAGGCAGAGGCAGGAAGATCTCTGTGAGTTCCAGGTCAGCCTGGGCTACTGAGTGAGTTCCAGGAAAGGCGCCAAAGCTACACAGAGAAACCCTGACTCAAAAAACAAAACAAAACAACAACAACAACAAAAAACAACCCAAAAAAGAATGATAACATACTAGAAGATTCCTAGAAGGGAAGCAATCTTGGGATATGTAAGTTAAAGGTAAAGATTCCAAAGAATGCTTGTTTCCAACCTGCCATAGAATCAGGTTAACAGGTATTTTTCAACTTTCACCAATTCCAGATTCCAAGTCACACCTAGGAGCTGTCCCTGCTAGTTTGGGGCCAAAAGTGCCAAGACTGACCAGGAACCAATGGAAGCTCCCAGAAAAGGTAGTTCTCGGATTTGACCAAGAAGCTGGTGAAATGTTTTCTCATATGACTCTCTTTCAGGAACCAAGAACCACCCTTTGAAACAGAACCAGGGCATCTGTATAGGCTGGAGGCCCTCAAGAGAAAGGAATCATACTAAATTTGTCAACATCCCTGTATTAATGATAAAATGCAATCCTCTGGTACAGTTTCACTTTAAGAAATTAATTTTCAGGGGTCTGGAGAGATGGCTTATCCATTAAGAGCACAGGTTCCTCTTTTAGAGTACCCAACTTCAATTCCCAGCACCCACATGGCATCGTACTGCTGTTTATAACTCTAGTACCAGGGGATCCAACAGATATACATGCAGGCAAAACACCAATGCATGCAAAATAAAAATAAATCATTAAAATATTTTTAAAAAAGAAATTGATTTTCAGTGCAGGCACTTCACGTGGTTGTGAGGCTAATATCCTTCAACAGTCCTTCAACAGACTGTCTTCTTTAGAAGACCTAAAATGAAGGTAGCTTGAACCTTCCAGTGATGAATAAAGGAATCTTCAACATAGCCAGCTTACCCCAACAAACCTAGCCAATAGCTTCAGTACCCAGCACTGTCAAGAGTGGCATTCACCCTCTTTTTCTCTCTCTCTCCCATTCAAGAGCAGGAGAACAGGCCTGGCAGTGGTACATGACTTTAAACCCAGCACTTAGGAGNCCAAGACAAAAAGGATCTCTGTGAGTTCAAGGACAGCCTAGTCCATAACAAATTCCAGGCCAGCTACAAAATGAGAGAGGAGAGAGATGGAGAGAGATAGAGATAGAGATAGAGATAGAGAGATAGAGAGATAGAGAGATAGAGAGATAGATAGATAGATAGATAGATAGATAGATAGATAGATAGATAGATAGATAGATAGATAGATAGAACAAGCACAGGAGAACCATTCCATTTTTCCTGTCACAACTGCCAAACTAACAATTATTCAGTGCTTCAGAACTTGTAGCACACTCCTGTGACTCAAGCACAATCTGCTTTTGCTTCTTCCATTTAAAAGAATGGCACTGGGTCCCATTACCTGACACAGGAGGGCATGCCTTACCTGTTCTGTGACTTTCGGTGACCTCGCATGTCCTTCTTTGGTCTCCGGGTGACTGGTGGGGCTGGTGTGGAAGGCAAGGGGGGTGGAGCAGCAGGTGTGGGTGAAGGAGGTAGACCATTACTTGGCTTAGTCTTAGGGTTCTTGTCAGCCTCGTATTCAAAGGTACGTTTGGGTTTGGGGACAGGGTTCACAGGATCAGGAGAGCTCTTCNAAGGCAGCAGCTGTGGGCTAGGGCTATTTCCAGGGGTCCCTGACTTCATGGAAACACTGCCTTCCCTGTCCAGAGGTGGGCCTGCCTCCCCCACAATTCCAGCTACTCCTCCTGCCCTGCTGCTGGAGCTCAAACTTGTACTCCCTGTTGGCTCCTCCAAGGTGCCCAAGGTTCCAGTCTTCCTCCTCCCACGGTCTACACTGTAGCAGCTGCTGGGGAGCTGGGGGAGACCCCGGCCAGGCTGCTCCTTTAGGGCTTGCTCAATTTTCTGGATCCGGCTCAGCACTGCTGAGCTCTCTTTCCTGCTGCCATGACCCCTGAGCAAGGCACTGGGCTCACTCCGGCCTGGCCGCTTCTCCAGCCGGTATAAAGAGTCCCGCACAGGGAGTGCCTCTCCCTCCTCCTCTGTCTCAGGGTAGGAACACTCAGAGAAGGTCCTGCTCATCCTCCGGAGGCCTTTAAAATCAAAGGTCTTTTCTGAGCTGCAGGGGGATGGCACCACACTGGGGCAGCCCACACTGGGGCAGCCCTCACTGGCTGCCCACTCACTCCCAGAGCCCTCCCGCTTCTCTCCACACAGATTCATCCTGGGTGAAGCCTCTCGGCGACCTTCCCATGCTGAAATCTTCTCCCGGATGCCCAGGCTATGGGCTCGGCTACCAGTGCAAGTCAGCAAGACACTCCTCGGTCCAGCCGCTGGCCCTAAGAATGGGGTGCTCTGGGCAAGAGGGAGGCAAGCAGCCACACCCTCTACATCCTGGGCTGCACTCTGGACAGTCTCCTTTTGGTCCTCTCTCTTGCGCGTTGAAGGGGTTCTGTCCAAATAACTGAAGCTGGTAGCCTTGAGGGCACAGGTGGGTGGTGAAGTCTCTGGGGAGGGATCTTGAGGACCTAAGAGTGAAGGACTGCGAGGATGCCGGTCCTTGAGGAGCACCTGGGAGTTAGAGTGGCTGGGGTACCTGCAGGCTGATGTTTCGCTATCACTGAGTGGGTAAATGGGACTCCTTGGAGGGTACAAAACTGGAGGTGGTGAGACTGACTGAGACCTAAGAGCAAAAGGAGAAAAAGAAAAGAAAATGGTGGTGAGTGGTGTAAAAACCAGGGGGCCATGTTTCATTCTGATGTTCTGTTCCTGTAGAAGTTTCAAAAACACTCTGTAAGTGCCCTGCCCCACCAATCCCATCACTTGAGGCATGGAGGCAGAAGGATCATGAGTTCAAGGTTATCATTAGCTTCATAGTAAGTCTGAGGCCAGCCTGGGATAGTGTGCCCAAAATAAAGAAAAAAGTACTCTTCATGTAATATATATCATCAAGGCTGTCAAATAGAGAACAGCTCTTTAGCCACAACAGGCCAACCTCCATGAGCCGTTCTGTCTAGCTCATCCTCAGAGACCCTGAGTAATGTATGGAGCAGAACCTTGTCATACAATAGACTAGAAAATCCCAAGAGTCTGCAGCTGTCAACTAAAGAACAGTAAGACCAGTAACATGTTGCTAAATGGCTAGCGGGCTCTCTCTAGAAGAAAGCAGAGACTGGTAACACTGCTCTTTACAGTATAAATATTCCTAAGCTATCATCATGATATCAATGAATGTGCAGATGAAAAAAGATANTAATGACCAACTTCTATGAGCTGCAACAAAACAGGTCCAACACACTACTTTCTAAAGTATTCCCAAATGTATATGCCCAAACTATTTGGCTTTTAAATCCTTGGGTGTCTCCCCTAAGACTGTGTTACTGGATACAAGATCCCACTATCCTGACCTGAATTAGGATCCCCAAAGTTCGGCAGGCCCCTCAGGAAAGAGTTCTTTCCACTCTCTTCATGAAAATTCTATTAGGTAATTATTATGTATTGTTGTCTTCAAGCTACAAGTAAAAAGACACAATGACTTAAAGAAATTACATATCTCACCCAAAGTCACTCAGCTGGTAAGTAGTGAAGCCACAATATCAATTTGCAGTACACTATGTTGCTTTCTAAAGAGAGAACAATACCAAACGACTCTAAATCCTAGAAAAAAGAGACTTTTACATCTATGCTTATTGCTGCACTATTTACAATAACTAAAAAGTGGAAATGGCCTAGATATCCATCACCAGATGAATGGATCAAGGCAATGTGGCACATACACACAATGGGGTTTTACCCAGCCATAAAGAAAAATGAAATCATGACATCTGCAGGAAAATAGATGGAATTAGAAATTCTTATATTAAGCAAAGTGATCCAGACACAGAACCACATGTTTTCTCTCATATACAGATCCAAGATTTACACACATACATAATACATATATTATGGGGGTCATGAAACTAGAAAAGGGACTATGAAAGGGGAAAAATAGGTCTTAGAGTAGGAGAAGAGGGTAACAGAAAACATGTATGTATTCAAAATCCATAATGGAACCTACTATTTTATATGTTAATTTTAAAACTTTTAATGGCTAAGAAATGAAAATCAACTAGTAAATAGTAGCCTCTTCCTTCTTTGTGAACCCTCAGGCCACCAAGCATAGCTCACCAAAATCTACCATGGCATTGGACATAGCCCAGGCTAGAACAAAGCTTTATAAGCATCAGGGACTTCCCTGCTAGAGCTCTTGTCTAAGTCATGTAGTCAGTATCTATAAAGCACTCTGTGAACGTTGAACAAAAATGAGAAGAAAAGGTAAAGGTGAGTGGACTTANTGAAGACAGCTATGAGCAAGCTTCCTCTTCAGCACATTTTTCTGGCACCTACTATGATAATTGATCACTGCCAACCTTAAGATGATGATGATGATGATGATGATGATGATGATGATGATGATGATTTTGGCTTTTCAAGACAGGGTTTCTCTGTGTAAGAGCCTTGGCTTTCCTAGAACTTGCTCTGTAGACCAGGCTGGCCTCAAACTCACAGAGATCCACCTGCCTCTGCCTCCCGAGTGCTGGGATTGAAGGCATACAACCACCATGCCTGGCTTAACAATTCTTTCCAAACAATATGAGTTCAAAGGTGGCAGGAGTTTGCTAACACTGAACCCAGAGAAGGTCTGGTGGATCAAAAGCTAAGATGTCCAGCTTCAGAGCTTCCAAAGTGGCATGCCATCTCCAGGACAGCAGCCAGCTGTTCCTGAGCCAAGAAGCTGTTACCACTTGTTCACATACAGAAAACTGGAACTCTGGTGAGTCAAGGATTGGCTGGCAATTCCCTGTTGGGTCACAGCCTCTGATTGCCCTGATCAACAGGAAATCTCAACATGCTTAAGTTGTTTTTAAAAGGACAAATCAAACAAGAGCCATTGCGGGTGTACAAGGGCATAGATGAGAGAACTGTAGTGCACAGCCAAGCTCATTGACCAAAGAGCCTGCTTGCTCAGGGAGGAGGTGGGAACAGAAGCCTCAACTCTCTATAGTAGGCACTAGCAGAGCAATGAAGCTAAGGAGACCCCAGTCTACATACACCAGACAGGGGCCCCCAGTCTCTCTTGTTTTCTAAAGCCCCAGATATAAAAGGGCATCAATTCAGCCACCTACAAAGGTAAGTCCATGGATTCCACAGAGGACTCTGTTTTGGTGATTCTCAACTGGAGATGGGAAAAGTGCCTCCACAGGTCTGTGCTCCCAGGTTAGGGAAAGGCTCAGAAGAATTTACTTCTCACAGAAGGCTTAAGGAAAGATACAACAGGGCTGTGGGCAGATGTCAGGATGCTTGGATCTTATGACAAGGAGTTTGCACAGCACATAGCACCTGCTGGCATGAGAGATAATACTCAGTCTTAGTCTTCAGTTTCATTTAATGTCTTTTATCCCTAAACAGATTGAGAGAGAAAGTATGAAAATTCCTCGTCAGGTGAGAGAAAATAATGGCCAAGATAATAACAGTGCCTGGGTCCAATGTTCTCACAAAGCCAACCCCCTGAGCAAACCCTTCTTTGGTGTCTGATCTCCCACTCTGGTGCTGTCATTCTTCAGGNACACTGCACCCAGTAGCTTCCTTAGTTCAGATTCAGAAAAGGTTAGCAGAGAGCTTCCCCTAGGAATCTCCATGTGCATGTGTACACACCTCAAGCTGAAACACAGTTTGGTTCTCCATCCACTTGGTATATTGTGTAGCAGATACACTCTAGATAACTATTCTCGGCATCAAGAGTCAGCAATGACCAGAAAGACAAAGCTTCTTTTTCTTTCTTTCCTTTTTTTGGGGGGGCGCGTGCGCCACCTAACAGAGTTGGCTTTTCTTTGCCACCCATCTGAGCCATCTCTACACTATTTTGTGCTTCCTTACCTCTGGTCTTACCACCAGATAAAGAAAGCGGGCTGGAGAAATGTCTTAGCGATTAAGAGCACTGGCTGTTCTTCCAGAGGTCCTGGGTTCAATTCTCAGTACCCACATGGCAGCTCACAGCCATTTCCAGGGGAAATGGTGTGAAGTGGACCTTCACACCAATGGGCATAAAAAGTAAAGCAAAATAAATCATTGAAAAAAGGTTTTAAAAAAATGCTGTGCAGTGGTGGTGCACGCCTTTAATCCCAGCACTCGGGAGGCAGAGGCAGATGGATCTTTGTGAGTTTTAGGCCAGCTTGGTCTACAGAACAAGTTCCAGGACAGGCTCCAAAGCTACACAGAGAAACCCTATCACAAAACAAACAAACAAACAAACAAACAAACAAACAAACAAAAAAGACAGGATGAAAAGCCTGTTCTTCCCCCTCCTCTACACATCTGGATCCATCCTGCTCCCCAACACACCTATTCCACAACTGCATCTCATCAATTCTGCTCCCTAACACCTTGTACAGTCCCAACCCCCATCCCCACTGCTACTGCTACTTCCTTTGTTCAGATCTCTACTTTCACTAGGACTGAAAACAGTCTCTTGATTTCTCTTTGCTTCAGTCTCAACCCTGTTCTGGTTCATTTTCTCATCTCTGACATCTTTATATAGTGCAAAACCCACTGAAACCCCCTACTATCTGCAGACTAAAAGCAAGGCTGGCAAAGACCCCATAATTTGGTTTCTACTTAGGTTTACCTTCATCATCCCATACTATCTTTCCCTCCATACCAATCCTGCATCTCATCTAAAAGACATGTCAAACTCCTAGATTTTCTTCACCCTACCCCCAGATGGAAATGGCCAATTTTGAATCCCTCTACTGTAGCTAGAAAAATATCTATTGTGGTATACTTACAAGGGTGTCCAACCTTGACATTGCAACTTGATGTTGTCATTTACAAATATACTAGACCACATTGATAGGTATCTTGAGATATAGTGGATCACAAGCTGCAGACTGGACATGGCTGCATCAGACTGTTTCCCAACATACCTTTTTAACTAGATTACAAAATGGACTTACTTGAAGCTTATGACACTATCCTGTTAAATTTTGATATCCCCTGCAACTAAATGTAATTTTTTATATTGAATGAATGAAGGAATGAATGAAAAGATAAGTAGTGAAAAACTTAGTTTCCTTTATACCTGCCCAAGCCATCGTCTGCAAACCTCCCTGCCCAACACAGAAAGATACACAAAATACCTAATGCAACCCAGTAAGGCTGTCAGCCCAAAGGCTTCCCCCATATGGCGATAACTGTATAGCAGCCAACTGCCTAGAAATTTGAATCTAGTTCTGTCAACTTCCTTGGTATGCTCATGGGCTGGTCATCTATATTCTCTAAAGCTCAAGTTCTTTATAAAACATTTTCTCTGATGACTTACAGGTACTAGCTGTGTGACTAAGATGATGTCAATTTATAAAAGTGAACACTATGAATTGAATGGGGGGGGGAATATAAAAGGAAAGGAACATGACTGGTCCCAGGTTTTGGTACCAGCTAAATAAGAGAGAGAGAGAGAGAGAGAGAGAGAGAGAGAGAGAGAGAGAGAGAGAGAGAATGAATAGTGGTGTAGGAGAAGGTTTATTATAGATATGTGGGAGAGCGTAGCCAGAGACAGGGACATCTGGGAGTGTTCAGAGTGGACATGAGGCCATGTGAGGAGAACAGGAGAGAGGGGAACCAGGTGCAGCAGTCAGGAGGCCCAAAGGAGAATAGATGAAAAGGACCAGGTAACCAGGATGGCTGGATTGTATAGGAAAGGGCAGCCTGGGCCCCTGGGCTGGAGAAGTTTGGGGTGTGCCAGCTGGGAGGACCCTGTAACAGGTGGGGACTGGGGAATGCAGGGAGGAGTTGGCTTTGGTGTGTTAGTGGACACTACAGTCATTTGTNCCAGCTTTGAATCCTAACTGAGGAAGTGAAGGACAACTCTCAGGAGTTGATTCTCTCCTCCCACCAAGGAGGACCTGGGAATTAAACTCAAATGGTCAGGCTTCGTGGCAGGAGTATACTCTTGAAGTCATCTTGCTAGCTCATTCCTCAGCATTCCTTAGGTTTCNCTGGAGAAGCTTAGGGTAGGACACGAGTAATGCCAGCCAGGAGGACCCCCATAACAGGGACTGACTGAACAGGGATGAAGGGAGAATCTGGTAGCCAGTGTCCACTTTGATATGTTAGGTAGGTGTTCAGCTATTTGTTCTGGGTTTGAAACCTAACATGAATAACTCCCAAACAGCAAGAGAAACATATGACAAAAGCAAATACAAAGCAACTAATATACACCCAAGATGTTGCTCTTTGATGGCTCACTCTGTTCTCAGTCCCAGAGCCTACCCTGGGGGAGGCAGCCACTGTGGAACTGGGTACCTGATGTACTGCAGCTTGTCAGTGGCAGCCAGTTCTATTGCTTGACACGAACATAGATGCCAACACCATGGCATACAACTTGCCAAAATAAACATTTTCAGGAGACAGGGAGTTAGAAAAACAGATAAAAGCAAAGGGGGTGGGGGAATGTACACAGGAAATTTAAAAGAATGTAAGAATATAAACACACATGCATGGAGATAAATATTTAAGACAAGTAAGTAATATTTTTAAAGGGGTATGGACTAAAGTATGATAATAGAACAAATTTAAAGAGAAAGTAATGTGTGCACATGTTTCCATACATGCAGATGGAAGTTGGGCCTTAAAATGAAAACTCCTCCTTCTGCTACAAATACAACTCAACCCCAGTGTGGGTCCTGTGCCCTGTTTTGTTTTTTTTTTCCTCTTCTCTCTCCTGAGGACAGCATGTCTTATAGCCCAGGCTGACCTTGAACTCCCTATGTTCTAGAGGCTGACTTTCAATTCCTCATCCTTCTGCCTCCATCTACCAAGTGCTGCAATTATAGGCATACACACCTGATTCTCTTAAGCAACATGGCAGCAAGCATTTGTATCAAAAGATGCCCTACATATTGCTAAGTACCACCCAGAACATTTTTGGAGAGAAGGTCATCAGTGCATTTCTAAACTAAGCTTGCTTGTAGTTGCAGTTGGATTTTTGGGGGGAAGAAATTGTGGAGATAGCCAGGGGTATTATTACAACTAAGTAAGAGGCCAAGTTGGAAGCATTTGGGAGAAAATCCTGGGCACCCATGTAACCACCCCAGAGGCATCAGGACATGCTATGAACACTAGAAAGTGAGCCTTCTTGGGGTGGGGGTCTACTCAATTGGTGTTCAGTCTGCTTCAAACAAAACTGCCTCGGAGTTGGTCACTAACCATTTTAGGACTGCTCAATTGAGATGGGCTGTTGACTCCCACCACTCAGTGATGGCCTCAACTCAGGATGGCATTCTCAATGTGCTACCCTGTACTGTGAGTACAGGGGAGGAGGAAAAAGAAGAAACATAGCCTGAGTCCTGTCNGCAAAACCAGTATTTCGTTCCTTAGACTAAAATCTCAACAACTCCTATTGACAATCCACTCCAGAAGAGTTCCAATCGAGAGGTAAAAGATGGGGTAACATAACTCAGCCTTCCTACTCCCCAGCCAATCTCAAATGACTAAAAACTCTCAAGGGTCCAGAAAGTCTCAGCCTCCAAGTGAGGCTACAAGCAGGTCACGATCTACAGAGACTTGCAAGCAAGGTCGATCTAAGCAAAAGGTTAAACTGAGAGGCCTTTTCATTTCCACAAACATATCCAAGCCATATTTGTGCCCCATCCCCAGGTGATTTCTAAGGCAGCACAGAAAAGAAGGNTGAGTTCTCCTCCCAGTGGGAATCTCAGCCCCCTAAGAAGCAGCAGTAATGAACAGAGAGTACTTACAACAAAGAAGCCGTCTCTTAGGACACAGGGCGGACAGGGAAAGGCCAATATCCTGGTCTAGTACAAATTACACAGCTGCGTAAAGTAGAGCTGGCTTTATGCAAAGCCAAGGAGGACAGAAACAAAATTCCAGGAGACAGTGCCAAAGACATGTGTGATAGTTTTAGAACATGGTCCCCAAATTCTCTGCCATGCCTCCTGCCAAAGTGATCCTTCTCTTGTACCTGAGCTGTGTGACTGCATGACCAACAGAATACAGTAGAAATGAATCTGTGCCAAGCCCTTGAGAGAAAGAACTTCTAGTTCCTGTCTCTCAAGCTATGTGTAAAGGACAACTGGAGAGGCATGCCTAAGAATTCTGGCCCAAAGACCTTGGGGGAGGTCCCAGCAACCTCCAGCATCAACTTCCTGATGTGTGTCAAGATACTACTAGCTGATATAGTCTCTGCCACTGCATCATTCCAGGCCGTGCTCAGTCTGAATTCCTAATTCACAGAAGATGAGAGCCTGACAAAATAGTATTCTATGCTATGAAATCAGAGGTTGGCTACTTGGCAGTAGATTAATAAGGCCAGCCTATAAATGACATACTACTAAAGCAAAATTCTAAAACTAGTGAGTTAGGAACTGTCAGTAGGTGCTTAAAAGGAAGTAAGGAAAGTGTTATTTAAAGCTGGGAGCAAGGGGATCCTTGCTGTACTAAAAGCTTTGGCGATTGTGTCAGGCAAAGCACTGAAGGTGCCATCAGACTTCTAGCTGACAGCAATAAAAGAGACAAGAGGCATTTAAAATAGAACNATCTAGTTCTCATACCAAATTTAAAGGCTGGATAAAAATTATTTAATTCATATTTATGGTTTTGGGGTTTTTAGACCCATCAGTCTTTTTTCCTTGCATTGCTTTTTAGACTCATTGTGGTATAATCAACTACTACTCATCTGAAGTGCTCAGGTAGATGACTTTCCTGTCACAAACTCTTATTAATGCATAAACATATTACTAAACCATCATCATAATGGAAGCCATTCCTTCATTTAAAACTTTTTTTCTCATCTAGAGAGGCTGGCGATGAAGAACATGTTTATTTTCTGACCCAATAAATTGTTATTATCTAGCCTTTAAATTTTGTGTGAAAACTAGATAGTTTCCTTTTAACTACCCCATCTCTTTTTCTACTATCAGCTAGAAGTCAGATGGTACCTTTAGCTCTTTCCTAACAGAATCACCAAACCTTTTAATTCAGTAAGGATCTACTTGCCTCGCAGAATCTTACAGGCAAAAGCCTTGCAAGTATCCTGAGGGCTGGTCTTACAGACCCTCTCTGGAGACAACCAAGGTGTCTAAGAATCCTACGATCTATTACTTCATGGCAATTTCACAGGAAACCCAATGAAGAAAGGGAATTTATCTTCAAGTGATAGTATGTGTGTGTCTAACCAGTACAACAGAGTCTAGTAATTTATAAGAAAACCATGCCAGCATGGTGGTGCATGCATTTAATCCCAGCACNTGGGAGGCAAAGACAGAGTTTAAGGTTAGCCTGGTCTATATAGCAAGTTCTGGGCCAACTAGAGCTACACAGTGAGACTGTGTCTTAGAAGGAAGGCAGGAAGTTTTTAAAGGAAATACATTAGTTTGGACTGAAAAGAGAAGAGGACATTACAAAATGAAAGGAAGACTTTGGACCTCTGAAATATTATAAAGCAGGCTGAGAAAATCATCTATAAGAATGAGATACTTTTATTTTATATTTTAATTTTGTGTTTGTATGTTTTCATGTATGCTTGTGTGTAGTGGTCCAGAGAACAATTTATGGGAGTCGTTTCTCTCCTTCCACCACATGGGATGATTAAACTCAGATCATTCAGGTCATTGAGGTTGGCAGCAAGTTTTTCTACTCACTGAGGCACCTCGCTAGCCAGAATGAACTACTTTTTCATACATATATAAATTGTATGTATTTGAACATACCCCCTATACTGCCCTCTCTTATCACTCTCCACATCCTCTGAACCCCTTCTTCCTTACAAGTCACCCTCCTACTTTCATTTAAAAAAAAAAAAGATTATTGAGGTTAACTGGGGCTGCCTGCATAAGCATGGGTATGAGATTATTTATAGGAGCGTGGGCTACACCACAGAAGAAAAATAACTCCCTCCCCCAGCAACCACCAACTATCATAGCTCCTGGGAGAGTCAGGGGCTCATGAGCTCCACCCCCATCCATCTTGGAATGTCGAAGGGCTCAGTCTTGTATCAGTCTTGTGCAGGGAACCACAGATACTGTGAGTTCATGAGTGCAAAGGCCACTGTGTCTACAAAACAGCATTTCACAGTGCTTCCAGTCCTCTAGCTTCCACACTTTTTCTACCCACTGTGTTCCCTGAGCCTTGGAGGAAATGATAAAGTATCCATTTAGCACTNAGCACAGAATGAGCTACATTTATTTTTTAAAAAAAGTAACCTAAGCTGGGTGGTGGTGGTGCACACCTTTAATCCCAGCACTCAGGGAGGCAGAGGCTAGATTGGTCTACAGAGTGAGTTCCAGGAGATCAGGGAGGCAGAGGCTAGATTGGTCTACAGAGTGAGTTCCAGGAGA
>LZPO01107899.1:154692-178799 GCA_001675575.1 Neotoma lepida
ATAAGATTCCCAAGCAGCAGGACAAGATCTAACTAAAGAATCAAAACAGGTAGGTGACGCCAGATGCTTCATTTTTTCCTTTCTGAAAAGAAGTATCAGGCTTCGGAGAGATGGCTCAGTGGTTAAGAGCACTGGCTGCTCTTCCAGAGGTCCTGAGTTCAATTCCCAGCACCTAAATGGCGGCTTACAACTGTCTATAACTGTAGTTTCATGAATTCCAATGCTCCCTTCTGGTGTGAAGATCTACATGCACACAAAAGAACCCATATACATAAATAACTAAATATTGAAAAAAAGAAAGAAAAGAAGCATCTACAGTGATCACCCTTTACCTACCTACCTGTGTATAGGGGTAGATGGGGGGTAGATTCTTTAACTCATACATTTTTATGGCAAGAAACACAGTACTCAAGAAGCTACACACAATGAAAGGAATCACACCCCAAAGTTCTCTTCTCTACCTACACCCAATTTAGATGAGGAGATCCTAGACTTCAGGCTGATGCCATTAAGAAAATGAGACCTGAAACTTTGGGGAGAGATTGAGTGTATTTTGCATCTGGAAAGAATGTGAGCTGTAAGCAGAGGGCAAACAAAGATTACTTCCAAAGATGCCAATCATAATGTCCTCCCCCACACACATGCTTCTTATGATAAAATATTGATGCTTCTCTCATAAGACGATGATAACTATCAACCCTTCTCCTGAATTTAGTCCTTTATTGTGGCCTTAATCAATGAAGTTCAATAGAAAAGACANTGTGCAGGCTGGATATGTGGCTAAATGGAAGAAGGCTTGCCTTGTGTCTTAGTGTTCTATTGCTGTGAAGAGACATCATGACCACAGCAGCTCTTATAAAAGAAAACATTTAATTGGGTCTNGCTTACAGTTTCAGAGGTTTAGTCCANTATTATGGTAGGAAGCACGGCAGTGCACAGGCAGACATGGTGCTAAGAAGTAGCTGAGAATTCCAGATCCTCAGGTAGCAGGAAGAGTGTGCCATATGGCCTGGCTTGGGCTACTGAGACCTCAAAGCCCTCCCCCAGTGACATACTTTCTCCAATAAGATTGTACCNCCTAACAGTGCNACTCCCTGAAGATTAAGCATTCAAATATATGAGCCCATGGGGAGGGAGGCATTCTTATTCAAACTATCACATCTTGTATGTGCATGGCCCTGGGTTCTATCCCAANGACTACAAGGGAGAGAAAACAAACAAACAAACAGACCCTGTGCCTGTGACTTCTTAGGCTAAAAACTTACTCTTGGTACCCAGGCATCATGACATAAAAGTCATGGGGCTTATTCCCCAGCTAAGGTCCCCCTAACTGCCAGCATTGACTGTCATTTTAGATCATTCTAACCTCTAGCTATTTGGCCACCTTTAACCTTTGGAGCCACCCTATCTGACATGGTAATAGAGTCAAACTTTACCGGATGAGCCCTATGTAATTTGCAATTTGTAAACAAAATAAATGACATACTTTTTAAAGCCACTAAGTCTGTGGTTATTTGTTATACACCAATAAATAAATAGACTATCCTAGTTAGATTCTGGGAGGCATCAGAAGTAGCAGCATGGCTGAGGCTGCAGGTCCTCCTGTGTGGTAGCCTAGAACAGGCTTTGTAACACTTCTGTCCTATTACCCTCAGATGTTTTTTAAAATGATTATGAGTGGTTTGCCTGCACACATAAGCATCATCTGCATGAATGCTTGGTGAACAGAGACAGAAGAGGGTATTAGAGCACCTGGAACTGGAGTTACAGATGATTGTGAATCACCACGAGGATGTTGGAAACTGAACTCAGGTCCTCTGCAAGAGCAGCAAGTGCTCTTAACCACTGAGCCATCTCTCCAGCCCAATGTTGCAGAGGACACTTCCTTTTCTCTGTGCCTTAGTTTTCCAGTGTATAAATGAAGTAGGGGTATGGATGAACTCCACATCATCTTTCCAGCTCTGATTTTCTAAAAATCTACAGTGTGGATGGGAAGAGTGACCAAAGTATAGAAGGACCATCAAGACATTACCAGCAGACTATGTTCCATAAAGGAGGCTACCCCCCTTAACGGAGTGACCAACAAATAGGCAGTGCTTTCTATAAGCCAGGCAATGCTCCAGGCTTTGGGAACCTAGATGAAAGTCAAAGTTCTTGTTCTCAAGAAATTAACACTCCTTACAGATACCCAGGTTTCCTATAACCTGCAACCAGAATCAAGGTCACCAAACACAAGACTGGCAGCTTAACTTCTACATTGCTATGACCCAGGTACTAATAACCCAGGTACTAAAAGCTCAGGTCGTACAGCACAAGTGCAATCTGAAAGCAACAAGTGGCCAAACTGACCCTCATCAAAGCTACTGAATAAGCTCTAACTAGAACACTTGCTTATCTGCAAGTCACCAGGCTGCTTCTGATTCCATCCCAGGACATCAGCATCAACACAATATGACCTCTGCAATTTAGAGAAGCTTTGAGAACCCCAACTTCCTCCTGCTGAGTAGGGCATCAAACTGTAGACACTGGAGTGGGAACAGCCTGCAGTATGTGTCAGGTGAGGTGAGGCAGTGTGTTCACTGGCCTCACTCACAAAGAGAAAAGGAAATCTGTTTCAGGAGGCCAGGACATAGCAAATGGCAAAGTTTCTTCCTACTATAGGNTCCCACCAAATCAAGCCTGGACTTCAAAGGGGCAAAAAGGGGATAAATTTGCAGAAAACCTAATAAAAACCTTAGTAATGGAATCCAGGATCTTTGACTCAGATTGGTTGGGGGCAGCATCAGGCACAGCCATAAGCAAGCTAAAAATAAAGCCTTGCAAATTAAGATTTGAACAGCAGCACTGGGGTCCCACATGCTCATCCCCACTAGTTTCCAATTCCAGGAGTCCTCCCCGCCACCTTACCCCTGTCCCAGACCCAGATACAAATGCTTCTTAGTACTACTAGGTTCTACTGCATTCATGTTTCCCAAAGCAGCCAGGGTATCAACACCCAGCTTTGTAAGGCACTGCACCCCTGCCCTCTCCAATCAAACTTCTGTCCACGCCAACATGTTCCCCTCCTTGGACTCTAGAGCTGGCAATGATAAAAGTGCCCCGGGTCACCTCCAAAAATCTATTGAAAAGTCAGACTACACAATATTCAAACGCCAAGATCATCAAATTGTAAACACCTTGGAAAGAGAGTAGATCATCCTTTCTTTGTTCCCCAGTGTTCAGCACAGAACCTGGCACCCAAGAGAGCCCTCACAGTTCATTGACAGTGATTTCCTAAATGAACCAGCAACCTCGTTTCACCTAGCCCAAATACACAGAGACAGTGGCTAAGGTGAAGCCAACCACAGAAACCATCAGACCACAGTGTCCAAGTAACACCTACAGTTCAGGGGCAACCTCTGAGTGAAGGAAACAGCTAGCCACAGGGGTCTGTGACTCCAAGGCAAAGCCAGGTTCCCAGAAATGAAGGGAGGGAGAAGAGAGGAAATGTGGCAGGAAGGAAGTGAAACCACAGAAGGGAGGCTAGAGAGGTGCTTTTCTAAAGGTACATCTGAAGCTCAGATATTTACAAACACTGTGCAGCGTGTTTGGATGGCAATTGTGTTGGAAAACTAAAAGGAAAAGCAGTTCCTGAAAACATTTAGAAACATGTAGGCGTGTATTCCAAATAGAAACTGGGGAATGTGTCAGCAGTCCTAGTTCTGCTTTGCCATTTACTGTAAACACCAAACATCCTGCACCTCTGAAACCTGAACATGCTGGAAATCAGAAGAAAAAAAATCAGGGGCAGAGAAGGCTCAGTGGTTAAGAGCACTCGCTGTTCTTCCAGAGGACCAGAGTTTAGTTCCCAGCACTCACATCTGGAAGCTCACAACCTCCTATAGCTCTAGTTCTGTGGGATCTAGTGTCCTCTTCTGGCCTCCATGGGCATCCACGTGCATGTGTATATATAACACACAGGCACACACATACATATAAATAAAATAAAAATAGGGGGCTGGAGATATGACACAGTGGTTCTGAGCACTGGATGCTCTTGCAGAGGACTGAGATTCAGTTCCAGCACCTATGTGGCAGTTCACAACTGTCTATAACCCTAGTTCCAGGGAATCTGATGTTCTAGTGTTTGTGTGCACCAGGCACGCACATGGTACAAATACACATAAGAATAGTACTATATAATCATAGGTGTTTATTTCATTCCTATAGTAGTGACTTTTTTTTTTTAAAGTGGGTCCATGTGTAGTGGTGCAAGCTTGTAATCCTTGCACTCAGGAAGGTATGGAAGGAGCACTGCAAATTCAGTATANTGTTCAGTGCAAAAGTGTGTGGTATGTATGGAGGGATTGGGGGTTGTGGATCAAGACTACAAACCTGCACGCACAAACACTGAATAAGACTTGTCATCAATGTGGTTTGAGCCCAGAAGAGTGGTTCCCAGAGGCAGAATGTCTCAGTCACTTAATGCTTTGGAAGAGTTTAGTTGGGGGACCAGTTCTTCCTGGTCTTGCTGTAGATACTCAACTTTTGGCTAAATCCAAAGCTCTTACATACTTAGAAGACACAGCCCTCTCTATGTGACTGGCACGGTCCATAAGACTGTCCATTAGAATCTGTCCATAAGAACTAGGACCAAGATCTTGTATGTACAGTGTGAGGGACCCCTGCCTCATTCATACCAGTCACTCCTCACATGCTACATCTTGGGTCTTATCCAACTAGCCACATCTGAACAACAACTCTGAGTGAATTAAACATCCCCCACCACCTCAGTCCAAACCTAAGGTGCCATATCTCACTGGGCTCAGTCCAGATATTAGGAAAGAGCTATTGGTATCCCAAACACAGCTTAGCATTCTCACAACTGTCCCTCCTAGTGACTAAGAGCCTATCAGCCAAATCTGTCCATCTGAGATCTACAGAAGAGGCTGTGAAAATATCTGTGGCTTTANTAAAAGCCTGAAAGTTCTCCCAGGACACCAGCATGCGGCTTTGGCCAAGTCTTAAGAAGCACTGGAGAGAGACACACATAGATATGCCAGTTCTGGAAGCTTTTTTTATCTCATCACAGGGTGGGAGCTGCCATTATTCCAGCAGCTTCACACTAGGCTCTATGCTAAGCTAAGCACTGCCATGTTCCCTCATTGAATCNTCACAGCAACTCTGACAGTCAGGTACTGTTATTACTGTGATTTTACAGCTGAGTCAGCAAAGATTTTAGAGANCACCAGAAAATGTTCTGAGATCTCACTATTTGGTTAAGTGTTTAGTNCTTAAATTTGAACCCAGTTCTGTAAGATCCCAAAATCTTTCATATTTCTATATTCTTACCTTTGCAAAGAGGATGAAAAGAACAAGATAGTGGATAATAGCAGACACTGACTAAAATTCCCCAAGTTATTTTCTTTGTGGCCAGGCCCAAGTTGTTACAGAGCCTAGACTTCTGCTTGGAACTTTTGCTAATATGTGTAACTGCCTACCCATCACTACCCCAGTATGGTCCTCACAGCACAGGCTCAAAGATGTTCCCATCTTCTGTAAGCTATTTCTAACTGTCCTGTTCTTGGAATGCTAGGACTTCCATAGTACAAAGCAGAGCTTGTTTTAAGGGTCCTAGATGCCATCCCAAGTAGAGATTTTTAGAACTAGAAAATGTTGTGTGTCAGACAAGACTTCTGCCTTAACGGTCAGCAAAAGCTGGGCCCAAACAAGTAAACAGTATGTTCAGCAGTCATGATAGTGATTTATACTTTGGGAGAGATCCTACCTGGGTCCCAGGCTATTTGGCAGATTCTTGATGCCATCTCCCAGAAGTACACCCCTACCCACCTGCTCAGAGTCTCCCGAGGGGCCTTAGTGCCTCCTGCTCCATGATTGATGCTGGAGTTCTTGTTGGCAGTCATGGTCATTTCGGCTCTCTGCAAACCCAGGGCCCTGCAAAGAAGACACTCCTGTAAACCAAGTTTCCACAGACAGCCAGAAGCACTTCAGTATCTTCCAGAGAGGTTCACCAAGGCCACAAGCATTCCTGTGGCAAGTGGCAAAAACCACTTTCCCACTCCTGGCCTCTAGTGGAGAAAAGCCTGTGAGCTAGCAGATTTGTTGCCTCACAGAAAATGATTTCTATTTCTCATTTTTAAGTTTCCTATCATTCCTCAGCGCATTCATAATTTTTGCTGTATTTTCCTACCTCTTGTCCTATTATTCATTTATTACTCGTGGATAAAACAAGTATTTCCTTTT
Organism: Neotoma lepida; assembly: GCA_001675575.1. Taxonomy (NCBI): domain Eukaryota; kingdom Metazoa; phylum Chordata; class Mammalia; order Rodentia; family Cricetidae; genus Neotoma; species Neotoma lepida. Next base: position 160,936 of record LZPO01107899.1, read on the forward strand.
CTTTTAAAAACAAGTTAGCTTTTTTCTAAGCAATAAACCATTCATTCATTCAAAAAGTATTTGCTGAGAAACTCCACCCAAAGCAAATGGTGATCCAGCAAAGAATAAAGTCTGTCCTCATGAGTTCATATCCAGTGGGTAGCACAGATAAGAATCACACGTGTCCTGTGCTGAATACTAAGTGCACATTATTATATTAGACAATGATAAGTAGTTTGAAGCCTGGGTGAAAAAAGGAGAATGAAGAGGGTGTGGTATCTGACATGTTCATGAAAGGCTATTCTGATAATGTGGCATCTAAAAGACATTATACAATTAGGGACTAGAAATAATAATCATGTTTTCCTAATATCCACTAAAATAAAATATACATAAGGTATTTAAATATTTATAGAGCAAACAACCAAAAGTCTCTCCTGAGACTAGAGAAATGGTTCAGTGGTTAAAAGCCCCAGTTGTTCTTACAGAGGACTTCAGGTTCAATTCCCAGCACCTACATGAAGGCTCACAACTGTCAGTAACTCCAGTTCCAGGAGGTCCAATACCCTCTACTGGCCTCCATGGGCACCAGGCACACAAGTGTGTACAGGCCAAACACCCATACACATGAAAAAATGTCCATCTGTATACCATACATAGCTATAATATGTTACCAACAGTAAAAAGAGCCACCATCTAAGGATTATTTTTTGGCAAATAATGAAATGGGGGAAAANGTTAAAACTTAGAGGTATATCCAGATTGAAAAGGTAGAAATATAATTATTTTGCAGATGGAATGATTTTGAAAATATGTAGAAAGTATGTAGAAAATTCCAAGGACTCCACACACAACCCATTAAACTAGTAAGTGAATGGTACGGTTTTGATCTTGAATGTCCCTCTGAAAGGCCCATGGGTTGAAAGCTGGGTCTCTAGCCTGTGGTGCTAGTGGGAGGTGATCAAACCTTCGGAAGTGGAGCCTAGGAGAAGCAAGACACTGTGTTTCCTTCCTAGACATCATGAGATGAACAGGTCTCCTGGACCACATGTTCCCACTATAATATATTGTACCTCCACAGGCCCAAAGTGACCATGCGCTTCAGCTTCTGAAACCATGTACCAAAATCAANCTGTCTTCCTTAAAAATGGATTGTTTTAGGTATTTTGTCAAAGTAATACTTAATATAGTAAATTCAAGATGGTTTGCAGGATACAAAAATCGGTATTTTAATCTTTGCTAATTTTATTATAATATTTATTTTGTGTGCATGTGTACATATGTTGGCATGTGTATGTATGTACCATGGTTTGTGTGGAGGTTGAAGGGCAACTTCCAGGGAGTTCTTTTCTTCCACTATGTGGGTCCCAGGGATCCANCTCAGTTTGTCAGGCTTGATAACAGGCAACTTACTTGCTGAATCATTTGTCAGCCCCCAAAATCATATTTAAAATTTATATTTTGGCCCAGCAAAATATTTTAGCAGATAGAGGCTTGACACCAAGGACACACATAGTAGATGGAGAGAATTGACTCCACCATACCAATGAAAGATTCCTCCAAAGAAATACTACTGGTGCTTTTGCTGGTAAGATGGCTCATTGGGTAAAGATACTTACCACCAAGCCCAGTGAATTGAGTTATATCCCTGGGACCCACGTGGTGGAAGGAGAGAACCAGCTCCCCAAGGTTGTTCTCTGGCCATATATGATCCACAGTGCACACATGCACACCCCCACACAAACAACCAATCAATGTAATAAAAAGAAAAAGGAACAACAACAACAACAACAAAAATGAAACCAAGTGAACCTCACTTCCCTTCTTATAAAGCAGAGAAAAATACTGTTTAAAGAAAAGAACTTTGTAAACTTCAGTGTCTAATATAACACTAGGNATGACGATGATGACATGATGACAGGCCAGTTGTCNCTGGTCACCCATGCCCTTTGGCTCTGGTAGAGACTCTCTACTGGTGCCTCATTAAGTGCTTGCATATAGTTCTGTGCAAACAGGAGAAGAAGAGGCAGCCCCAGAAGCTCTGTCAGGCCAGCTCTCGGTTTCCTCAGGGAGCTCAGCGATGAATGAATCAACTTGCCACATGTCAGCTTTTGAGGGCCCATGGCTGCAATGATCACAGTAACTATCACTACCCATCAACATAATTCTCAACATGCTCTACTTCTTCCAGGGTAGCCCTTCAGNGGAGGGGCAGATGTGTGGAAAGACTAGGAACTGAATTACATTTAAAAATATAATGAAAGATGTTGTTTCTTTCCCTGATGAATCTCTAGTGTTGGGAGAGATGGCCCCACTGCTTGGAATGCTATTCTGTAGTTGTAACATGAACAGAGAACCAACTAGTGAGGAGGAAAAATGAAGCTAACACTGATATTTTGATGGAATAACAAAGAAAAAAAATCCTGGGATGATATAACAAAGGGAGAAGCAGGCCCAACTTCTTCAATATATTTTTAAGCTATGTTTTCTTATCTAGATGCCTATGCGTGTGTGTGTGTGTGTGTGTATTGGGGTGGGATGCATGTGCCACAAGTGCATGCAGAGGGTAGAGGGCAACTTGTAGAATCTATTCTTTCTTTCTACCATGTGGATCCATGGAATCAAACAAGTCATCACACTTGGCAGCAAGTACCTTAACCCACCTGAACCATCTTGCTGGCCCTCCTCTACACTTGTAGCTGGATACCTCAGCTAGTCCGGTTAAGGAGAAAAAGACACTTAGTGAAAATGCCCAACAGAAGCAAGCAAGATGAGAAGATGGTTTGCTTGTCACAAAGGTTCATCCATAAAAGGCAAACAACATATTTGGAAGAGGAAATTGTTCAATTAGCATCTACCACCAATCAGTTTCTCAGAAACCTAGCTCCAATAAATTTCAGACAACTATGTGAAGAGTTATAANTCAGAGAAATAGCACAGTACAGTACCACTGGAATTTCCCAGGTATGTGAGAAACAGTGGGAATACACCTGACACAGATCACTGCACCCAACCCTGCCCATCAGCTGTTGGTTGTGTGACCTTGCACAAGTGAATTCCAGAGGCTAACTTTCTCAATAAAACAGCAACGATAACAGCATGCCCTTTTCCCAAACACCCAGATGCTTAACAAAAGGCTTTTCTTCCAGATCATGCTTCTCCCAATTCCTGAGCTTGAGTCACTTTTCCCATTCCCTGGAACTGACATTCATTTTATCTATGCCAGGTGATGTGCAAACACCTACAGTATAAAAATGATAAGATGTCCCTGCCTTAGCAGCGTTGTCAAGGGAGAAAAGTTGGCAAAAATTGGACATCAGAAGGCCTCCATACTGGCAAGTTTTATGTCAACTTGACTCAAGCTAGAGTCGTTTTGGAAGAGGGAACCTCAACTGAGAAAATACCACTATCAGACTGGCCTGTGGGAAAGCCTGTGGTGCATTTTCTTGATTGATGATTGATGTGGGAGGGCCCAGCTCACTATGGGCAGTGCCATCACTAGGCTGATGGTCGTGGGTACTGTAAGAATGTAGACTGAGGAAGACATAGAAATAAGGCAGTAAGCAGCACTCCTCCATGGCCTCTGCATCAGCTAAGTGACTCCCAAATTACTAGATCTCTCTGGTTTTACTGTCTACTTGAAGATTGCTGAAGGACTTATTTAAAAAATGCAGAGTCCTAGGTTCCATTTCCACCACCTCAATGGGAATCTGTAGGGATGGGACTAGGAAATTGCATTTCTAGTAAGCATTTTAGGCTAGTCTTCTATACCTTACATTAGAAAATCTGTGTCCTACAACAAGATGAGGTCTCAGAAAGGTCTGACGTCACTACTCACTCTTCCCAAGANTTTGCTCAGCTGTGAACAAAGAGAAGATGGACACCTGTTCCCTCCTCCACAACCCAGTTTGTTCAACCCTGAACAGAACCCATGGCCCTCAAAAAAGGGACATGTACATAACTGGGTTTCATGCAAGCATTAGCCACACCCCAACTAACAGTTTCCTCAGCCAACAACTAACTGTACTCCTAGTACTTCAAAACAATGTTTCCTGCCATCCACCCTAGTAGCTAGATATTTCTTTCCTTGCTTTGTCCCCACTTCCAAACTCCTGGGAAAAGGATCTTATACTAGAAGACATAAACTAGTGGTCCACAAGAGTAAAGCTAAGTCTCATCCAAACNTCCCTTTATTTTTAAATAACCTAAATTAGTTGTCAAACATTTAAGAAGCTGAATGTCAATAAAAATTGAGGTTCTAGCTTCTCTTGAAAATTAGAAAATCTGCCAAAACATTTGACATTTCTGTGTGACAATAGTTGGCCAGAGCTGAGTAAAAGTGGCCCATTTAAACTGTTCTCCATGTCAGCACTGACACCTCTAACCCTCTGCCTCTAACTGGCTAGCTTCCACCCCAGCCAGCAGGTGAGTGTACAGCTCTGGGCCTGCATCTCAGCAAAGAGCACTAGGAAGCTGGGCCATAGCACAGCAACACAAAACTTCTTAGATGGTAGGCATGACTGGTGCAGGGAGGAGAAGCTTGTCCCAGTGCACAGTACAGCCTCTTGGCTGTTTGAAATCCCAAGAGCTTCTGGAAGGTTCCTGATTTTGCCCCGTTCAGCTTCAATAGGTAATACTATCTATCCCAGTCCACAATCCAAGAGGGATTTCCAAAATCTAAGAGGTAATCGGTGAGATGGCTCAGCAGGTAACTGTACTTGCTTTTCAAGCCTGATGACCTGAGTTCAATCTCTGGAACCCACAAAAAGGTGGAAGGAGAAAACCAGTTCCTGAAAGTTGTCATCTGATGTCCACACACAAGCCATTATACAGAAGCACCCACATTCATGCACACAAATAATACCTTCACATGCACACTAGTCATAATAAATAATGATAATAGTAGTAATAATAATGATAATAATAATGTTCATTTCTGAAAGGAGATCTTTCTCAGGGATGCTCAGCCTCTGAAAATGAACAACAACAACAACAACAACAACAACAACAACAAAACCCAAAAAACCTGTGTTCCTCACTAGGTTAATGTCCCCTCAGTATCTTCCTGCAGACATAATTGTGCATGTGGCATGACTTGTAGAACCCTGAGAATGGTGAGGAAAAGAGATGAGCATGTGAGGGAAAACCTCCCCTCCTGCTGGTGTTAGAACAGCCACTGACAGGAAACAGAAATTGCCCATCACTCTTCTTTTCTTTTTACTAGTAAATAGTCAAGACACTTAACAAAGCTGTGATGGCTCAGTGGGTAAAATGCTTGCTGCAGCTGGGCGGTGGTGGCACACGCCTTTAATCCCAGCACTCGGGAGGCAGAGCCAGGCAGATCTCTGTGAGTTCGAGGCCAGCCTGGTCTACAAAGCGAGATCCAGAGAGGCATCAAAACTATACAGAGAAACCCTGCCTCGAAAAACCAAAAAAAAAAAAATTCTTACTGCACAAGCATGAGGACCTGATTTTGGAGCTCCAGCACATACGTACGAGTTGGGCACAGTGGCACGAACCTGTAATCCAATGCTGTGGAGGCAGAGAGGAAGATCCCTGGGGCGTGCTGACCAGCCAGTCTAGCCAATCATCAAGTTCCAGGTTCAGTGAGGGATCCTGACTCAGAAAAATAAGATGGAGAGCTATTGAGAAAAACACTCAACTTTGACCTTTGGTCACCATGTTTACATATACTTGGGTGCATATACACACAAAAAATTAAAAAGACATCTAACAAAGGAAGCCTCTAAACAATAGAAAAGTTTACTAACACCTCCATTTCTCTAATTTCTTACAATCAGCTTGTGTGAAGGTTATAACTTACGAAGCAGCACAAAGGGACAGAAAAGACGACAAAGGAACCTGAGCTTTTATGTGTGGTATAAGAACTTGGTTACAGCCAGGACACTGCAACCAACAAAATTACAGGACAGTCACCAGACAAGGTACAGCTATGATCTGACCCCAAGACCTACCTGCCTGCTCATTATGTTCCACAAAACACCTACTCTGATCCTCTGTACCCACCTACCAACTACTTCTTCATCCACAGGCCCCGTCCTAAGAGATAGAGGAACAGTCCAGCAGCTTCCCAAGGAGGGTGTAGCCTTTCACATTTTCCCCAAGAGTCCTAATAATTAACATTGGAACTCCTTTTGGAAGAGGCTTAACAACAGCTGAACTAGGATGAGCCTTTGCTCCATAGGACTTCACCCTCATCCTCAGCACTTCAGTGTCTTCTGGATCCCCACATAATCAGCCATCCAGGAAGCAAGGAGGATCCCTGCTAAATTCCCTGTGGAAAAGCTCTCCTGCTCCTAGGAAGAGGCCATGCACATCCTTCCCTGTATTCTTTCCCAGTCAACCCTCTTCCTGGTCCTCAGAAAGATAAAGAGGATTCCAGAAATAGACTTGGAACTTGAAAAACCCCTTTGGTCTTTTCTTGGAGCTTGACTCTTCAGCCCTGCCTCCATCTGCCACATCTACACACAGGGAAGGTCAACATTAGACTGGGTCTCTGGCTGTACTATGCCTAGAAATGAGCAAGGGAAAGGGGAGTTGGTAGGTGTACCGGGATGACTGGGAAGGAATAAAACGTCTAAGAAAGGGCACCAGGAATTACTTCTCAAAACTGAAACAATTCCGTTCAAACCAAAAGACTCTTTGCTCCTTCGCCATCCACATATCTTGTACTTTGCATCTATTCCCAAGTGCAGAGAGCCCATCAAGGTAGAAAGGACTCAGGGTTGTTGGCTAGGAGGTTATAGGATTACCAGGGGTTTTTACAGGACTCAAAGAGGCTGAAAAACCAGCCACAGGGAAAAATTATTTTGTTGTTCTTGTTGAATGAGAAAGAAAAAGAAGAACTCTTTACAGTCCACTTGTCACTCCTCCACTGCTTTCCCAGCTTCCTACTCAAAGGAAGCTCTTTACATTTAGATTTTCAACCTCAACCAATTTTCAATCCCCCTTCCTGCCAGATGGCCCTTTTCCACTGGAACACAGATTCTGTAGATTTTAAGCTGAAGTTAAACACTTCCCGAAAACCTGAATTGGGGTGAGTGATCATGAGGCAATTCTAGGCCAAAAGAAATCTACTTGGTGCCAAGATAGTTTCAAAGCCCTCCTAACAGCTGCTGCTGCCAATCTGGACACTCAGCCTCTTGGCCAGCAGCTTTGCCTAGCACTGGCAAGACAACTGAGCCCACACTGTCTAGAGACTTGTCACCACTTCAGAAAAGAAAACAGAATGGAGGCTTGTACTGCAAGCCCTGCTCTGAGAGACTAACCACTACCTTCCCTCACTTGGGCAAGAAGAATGGGGCAGGTCCACAATCAAGACAGTGATGCAAAGGTCACAGTCCTAATCTAAGTCAGTGTCTTTTCTAGGGCAGCCACACCAGACTACAGATAATGTCATTCCTTGTATTACATTCCAGGAACACTGATGTCTCCAAGCTTTTATTCAGCCAAGTCCTTCTCTCTGGCATGTCCTCTGCCCCCATTCTTTCTTAATACCCAGGCCAGATGTCAGCATTTTTCTGGAGCCTTTTCTGCCTCCTAATTCTTGACCTCATACATACCCTTCCCATGCTCTCCCATCTAGTTGAGCTTAAGCTGACTGATGGCAAGAGGCCTCCTCTGCCTTAGAAAAGCATACCTCCTATAAGCTGCACCATCTCAGAGGACGACAAGGAAACAGCCATGGCTTAAGGGACTGGAAAAGTCTAGGTACCTCTACATACCTATCTTCAGCACAAGGAAAAAGCCCAACCCCTGCAGTGAGAAGATGAACACTAGTGAGTTGCCACCTATGAAGAACAGAGGAAGGACATGCTGCAAGGNTTGAGCTTTCCCCATTCTGACACCTTGGTGCTTGTCCTCATTTCTTCACATGACTTTGTTTCTCTTGATAAGCCACTTCCACAACAGTTACTCCACCAACATGGGATGTAGATGTCAAAAAAAAAAAAGACCCTAAAAAATATAGCTCCTATTCCCATTCTCAAAGTCAAAGCTGGAGTGACTTAAAAGGCCCTTCCCCATCAGAATCCCTATTATGCCTATGACCTCATTTTGGTTACCCTTTTCCCCCATGTTCTCCCGCCAGCCACATTGTCTCATTATGTTTTTAAACATGCCTAGCACATACATTCCTATGGTAGGGACCTTCATATCTTTGCTAACTATAACACATTATCCAACAAGCCTGTTATCTCCCGCCTCAAGTCTTTTTGGTTAGATGCTATCTTCCCAATGAGGCGTCCCTGAGCACACTACACAAAATTAAAACCATTTACTTCGTCATTTCTATTTTCCTCTGCAGCACTTGTCATCATCCAACACACTCATTTTCTACTTTTATGTATAAGAAATTCCATGACCCTAGGCATTGCTTTTGTCTTTGCTTACTTCTCCTTCCTCAATGCTTAGAACAATTCTTAGTACCCAGCAGGCCCTTGAAAAATATTTGCTATCACCTCGGTGTGGCTACTCTTGGATAGAATAGGCAGCTTTGGACTCTATTACTCATGTCCATCTCTTAGCCTTCCAATGAAGTGTTGGTCACCTGTACCAACCAGACCCATTAAGAACATTCAAAGGGGGCTCATGCTTTCTGAACACCCCAAACACTGCTGGCAGGGGAGGATTTCCCCAAGAACTCAACCACACTTACTCTTTGAAAAGACTTTTCTGCCAGGCGGTGGTGGCCACACACCTTTAATCCCAGTACTCAGGAGGCAGAGGCCGGCTAGATCTACAAAGGGAGTTCCAGGACAGATTCCAAAGCTACACAGAGAAACCCTGCCTCGAAAAACCAAAAAAGACTTTCCAACTATAAAGTGCACACAGGACTTTTTGCTGGGCTTCCTTCCTAATGTCTAGTGTTTTGGACACTACTGGTCAGTCCTCCATGCAGCACTGTAACTCTCAACCTGCAGAAGACCCCACAGGTATGGAAAATCTTTATGCTTATCAAAAGGGAGTACAGGCTGAAATAAGTTTGGGAAATGCTATAAGAGAAATAGAAAAAGGTATGGGCACAGAAGGCCTCCACTGCTCCCTTTACTCGAACCCTCAGGTGTCTTCCCAGCTCCTATACTATGCTCTGGTTCCTGCCCTTGAGCTCCTCATCCTGCCTTAGACAAGCAGGTATAGATGCTGCACAATGTAAGAGCTGTAACAGAGTGCTCCTGGGGTGACTGAGTCTTCAGGAGATAGGGTGTGAGAAGAACTGCAAGAGAAAGAACCAGGGCAAACAGAAGCCAAGGAGACCTTGGAGAAAAGCACAGAGTTCTTAAACAGGACAGAGAGTAAGAGCCACAATAGAAAACAATGACAAGTTAGACTGCATTAAGTAAGAGCTCTGTTCGTTTAAAAATTGCCATTTAAAAGTGGAAAAGAAAGCCACTGAGTAGGAGAAGATGGGCCATTTCTCTGTCTGTGTGTGTGTGTGTGTGCTGTCTCTTATACACATCTAGATGTGTATAAGAGACGTGTGTGTGTGTGTGTATGTGTGTGTGTGTGTGTGTGTTCAGCATAAGACTAATATTTAGGATATATAAATAACTTCAACAAATCAATTAAAACAAACAAACAAACAAACAAAAAACTAGTCCAGATGCTTCACTAGAGATTAATACAACTGTCTAAGAGATATATGGAAAGGCAGCCAAATTCATTAATCATCAAGGAATGCAAATTATAATCACAATGTAATATGAGTAACATACTATACTCATGAGAAGGGATACAATAAAACACATGCACACATATGCACATATCTCTCCAAAAGAAATGTAACCACACATGCACTAATGATAAGTACAAGAAACAACATCATTTGTAATAGTGCTGAAATAGAAAACCACCCAAATGACCACTGTCAGAAGAATGGAAAGTAAATTATGGTATATTATATAATGGAATACTATATGGCAATGGGAATGCATAATATATAGCTACCCACAACATGAATAAATCTTTGAAATATTATGAATAAAAAGATACCAAATATCCTGCATAATTCTGTTATGTGGAAAATACAAAAGCAGCCTAATAAACTTACACTGGAGCTAGAGAAATGGCCTAGTAGTTAAAAGCATTTGTTGCCTCNGGAGAGCAGGCCCTGCACCTTGCACAGTAGAGCTGATCTTAAAGGTGTAGGTATGGGAGAACCGCCCCTGAGGTTGTGAAAGCAGGAGAACTGGCCCCATCCCTTGCTCATCACTGCAAGAGGTAAACTAGCCAGGGCAATGCAGGAGAGCTCCACCACAGTGGTGAAGACAGGGGAGAGAGCTAGAGGGCTGACCAACTCTGCAACTACCTAGGCCCAGAACTGGGATTATGTGTTGGCTCACCCCACCATCCACCCCATCTGTGATCTGCTGGAACATGTTAGGCTGCGAGGGGCGGGGGGAAGCCCTGTGGACCCAGGGCTACAGGATCTCCACAACACAGGGCAGCGCAGCAACGGGCATGTCCAGGAAGAGTCCCAGTGAGGGCCCAGCATCGATGGTGCAGCAGAGACCAGGGGCTCTGAACCAGACCAATGATTTTTTGTAATAAATGGCAGCATGTAAAAATGTATAGATAAAGGAGTTTACTGAGTGACTCACTGTGTCACACTACAACTTCCATGATGAGATTTCCCCCTTCTTCCTTTTTCTCTAAATTTTATTTTTTTTNGGGGGGGGGTGATGGGTAGGATCAGGAGGCATGATATGAAAGCCACAAAGAATAAGAAAAAGTATTTGTTGCTTTTGCGGAGGACCTATGTTTGGTTCTTGGCACCCACATGGTGGCACATAACCATCTGAAAGTAGTTCTAGGACATCTGATACCTTCTCTTTGCCTCCACCAGCACTTACCTGGTACACATACATACATGCAGGCAAAGCACTCACACACAAAAAATAAATCTGAAAAAAGTTGAAAAAAATAACTATGCTATTAGAAGTCAGGATATTGGGGTATCCGTGAGGTATAACTCTACAAAAAACTGAGGGGGTAGTTCTAGGATTCTTGTAATATTCTGTTTCTGGACCAAAGTTTTGGTTACATGGGTTCATTTCTAAAAAATCTGTTGGACCTGGATACATATATAATGTCATGTTTGTATCATATTTCAGTAAAATGTTTTCACATAGCAAACAAAACAGAGCTCAGCAACTCTGGAACATTATTCTACAGAGTAGTATTATCAAGAAATGATAAAAGGCNAAGTATGATGGCACACATCTCTAACTTCAGAACTTGGGAGGGCTGAGACAAGAGCATATCAATTTGAGAACAGCCTCGGGGGCTGGAGAGATGGCTCAGTGGTTAAGGGCACTGGCTGCTCTTCCAGAGAACCCAGGTTCAATTCCTAGCACCCATNAAAAAAAAGAATCCAGGGTGATAACAGCCTGCATGACACAGTGAGACTCTGCCACAAAATACTTAAAAAGGGCTGGTGATACAAGTTGTTGTTTTTGTTTTGTTTTTGAGACAAGGTCTTGCTATATAGTCTTAGCTGTCCTAGAACTCACTATGTAGACCAGGCTGTCCTCAAACTCACAGAGATCCTTCTGCCTCTGCCTCCCAAGTGCTANGATTAAAGGTGTGTGCCACCACCATGCCTGGCTCTGTGATGTGTAGTTCAACGGTAGAGCACTTCCCTTGCATGTCTGAGCCCCTGGGTTCAATCCCCAGTACCACCAAAAACAATCTTTTAGGTGGTAATAAAGAATAATTTTCAAACTGCAAGTTCTATATAAATCATAAAGGCTCAAGTTTATTAAGTTTGGGTGAACATCTTTTATTCCTCAAATCTAGAAGGCAGAAGAAGAAAGTACACTTGTGTGGCTATGGTCTGTTGGTTCTATGAATGCATTTTATCTCATTTATCTCCATAACACTCTAAAGAGGTAGCTATCAATTTTTTTCTTTTTTATAGACAAAGTAACTAGGGTTCAAAGAGGCTAATTTCCCTTGAGTTTCATTGTAAAGGGTAGAACCGGAGTCTGGAAAGGTGGGAAATAAGTTTTGTAATTGGTAGTAGAGCATGTTAGGCCTCTANTCTCTGTCTTGTGGCAGGAAATCACCCTCCACCACCTCATGTATATCCCTGTAGCCCAGCTCTATCTAAATANTGGCAACTAATCTAATGCCTGGCCCTTGAATTCCTGATGGATGTCATGACAATGTTTAACCTATCTAGTTTAGAATCTTTAACCTATCTAGTTTAGAAGGGTTCAATCAACACAAAATCAAAGAGAAGTACTCATCATTTTTCCTAGCCTAGGGGCAGAACAGTTCACAAACACAGACCCTTGTCAAAGCAAGCCTTTTCCTTACAGTAAGGTCCTTCTAGGGCTAAGAAAGTAGATAAAAGGAGTCTGTCCACCCATCTGCCCAACATCTAAGGGCAGGTGCTACTCAGTAACTGCAAGTCTATGTCTCAAACTGTATGCCGAGGTACCCCAGAACAACCTGGCAAACTCAGGAGTACTGCCACATATTATAAATTCGGGGNAGAAAATAAATCCTCAACATCTGTTAGACACCACACAAGTTAGGTTTGAATATCAGACTGCACTACATTCTTTTAAATGATGTCATGTCTTTGTGAAGCTGGTTTTCAACAGTTGCTATGATAAAAAGCAAGTACCACGTGGAGAACAGCATGGAAATGTGGGTGGCAATGTTGAATCCAGGATACCACACATAATCCAGCAGATCCCATTAGTAAGTAACTGTGGCTATTTAAGAATGAAATAAAAATATTTTCCTTTCAATTTATGTAGTTTTTTTTTCCAGACAGCTACTCACTTTGTTAGGATAGATATATAGCAATACAAAATTGTTTAAACCTAAATACTTAATAAATGAAACTTAGCTAGTTCTTTGGGCCTATGGGTACTATAAAAAAAAAAAGTTACTGAAACACCAAGACCCATGAACTAAGAAGTTTAGAATTCTCTGAGGCAGGTGTTTTTCTAAGTCTCAATGTTAAGGAACCATGAAAGAGTTCCCGGGCAGGCCCCAACCTGCCTCAGCAGCAGCAGGCTGCAACACTCAGGTCTATGGGCAACATGTTCCAAGAACAGAACTGCCCCATAACCTCAAGAAAACTAGCTGCACCAGTGGCTTTCTCTCAGCCTAGGGACCATGCACATCTGCCTCGGGCTCATCCCAGGTTCCCAGGCTGCCCTCTGAACCCCATCTCTGAATAGCTCTATTCAGCACATGCCTCATAAATGAAACCCAAAGCCAGCCCAGAAGCCATTAGGCCAGCAGGGAACTTCCGCACATTCAGATATGGGCATTGCAATGCCCACAAGCCAAACCATTAATCCATAGAGACAGGGTGCAATGGGAACCAAAGAGAAGGCANTCAGGCACTGAAAGGCCAATCCAGGCTTTTTGGGTGAACATTTGCATAAAAATGCTCTTTTATTCAGATGAAGCTACACTTCTTCTATTCTTCCCTAAGGTCATAATCCTCCCTTGCTGGATATCACAGTTATTGATACAACAGCCAACTGTTGTGATGTCACAGGATTCAACTTTTGTCATTTTGGGTATAGAGGTANGGAGGACTGNGGCAGAGAATGTGACAGAAGACAAGAATAGAATACAGTTATACTGGAGTTTGATTTTTCATGCTACTTTCCCCAGGAATGAAAAGTAATCACTCAGAAAAGGAAGAGCAAGCCCCAGGCAGCAAGGCTGAATTTAGGGATAGTTGAAGTCTAACACAAAACTGGACACTTGGTTAAAACATGACATTTGTGTGTGTGATGTTTCTCTTTTTGTAATTGTTGCACAGTTCTTGAGTATGAACTTTGTAGATGACACATTTTTCAGTGTCAAAAGGATTGAATATATCTGGATAACAACTGGGGTATAAGGACAAGAGGACAATGGGGGGAGATAAAAGAAAGGAGTTTTTAATTCCAGGATGGGTCAACTATCAAGACATTCTAGGTTTGACCAATGCCAGGGCCTTCTCTTTCCATCATTTACTCCCTGGGTGCAAGGAAACCAGAGAAAAGCGGAAACATGGGAGTGGCTCCAGGCTGGACCGCTCCCTGGAAATCAATGTTTGGGACATTTCATTGTGTTGTGGGCTCCACACTGGCAGAGAGGCAGACTTTATTTGTTTGGGCTGCATCCTACAGATAGTGACCAGGGTGGAAAGGGCACTTGGGCCCATCATAGGGGAAATGACTAAAGGAACCAAGAGTGTTTACCCTGGAGAAGAGAAGGCTGGGTTGGGGAAGAGTAGTAACTGCCTTGAGAATTCAGACAAGCTCTAACGTGCAGAAGGGATCCCATAAACCTTCTAGGGTCCACTAAAGGGATCTCAGAAAATGAGAAGACCCAGAAGCCAAAATGAGAACTTCATATCTCTAGAGTCCCACAGACTGAACTTTCTTTTAGTCCTTTATTTCTCAGTTACAAACTGTATTCTTGAGGATAAGGATCNGGCTGTCCATTATGGCATCCCAGAGTTTACAGTAAGTAGCATATAACAAGGACCAATTAATATGAATCAAAGAAATGGATAAATGAAGTGATAGCAGCAACAGTTTGTGGAAGTTTTTTCTTGTTTTTTGTTTGTTTGCTTGTTTGTTTTAAATCAGAACTCCTCAAGATGTTTTTTGTTTTTTCAAGACAGTGTTTCTCTGTGTAGTCCTGGACTGGAACTTGCTCTGAAAACCAGGCTGGCCTAGAACTCTCAGAGATCCGCCTGCCTCTGCCTCTGCCTCCTGAGTACTGGCTAATTTTATTTTTATTTTATGTGTATAGGTATTTTTTGCCTGCATGTATGCTATCTGTGCACCTCATGTGTGTGGTGCCTGTGTGGCTCCCATGTTTTTGCTTTACTCTGTTTTCTCTGCACACAGGGAGTAGGTGATGGAAAGAGAAGGCCTGGCATTTGCCAGACTGAGAGCATCTTGATAGCTGGCTCATTCTGGAATCAAAAGGCAATGCAGAAGAAGGCACTAGAGCTCCTGGATCTGGAGTTACAGACAGTTNTGAATCACTACATGGGTGCTGGGATTGACCCCAGATCCTCTGTAAGAGCATCTCTTGACAGCTAAGCATTTCTCCAGCCCGTCCATAATTATTTTTGAACCCCNAACTGTTANTAGTATCTATGATTCAGGCTTCCTTCTGCTCTATTAGAAACCCAGGTGACAGAAGTTGGGAGGAAGATGCAGTTTGACTCAAAGCTGCCCTGAAGAAGACACTGTCTGTCTGGAGTCATGAATAGCACAAAGGAGGCACAGTGAAACAATGGGCAGGAAGTTGATATGCAGAGAAGGTCTCTGCCATCCTGAGGTGTGTCTTCTTTCCTCTTCTCTAGAGGAAATGCAGCAGGACTTCAAACTCCTGTCACCAGACACCCCAAGAAAAGGATTCTCTCAGAAGGAAAAGGGAAAAGGGAAGGTGAGCAAGGGGCAGTTTCAAGAGAATACCCCTGCACATGTTTCATCATCAGTTTTTCTAGGAATACACAGTGAAAAGGCAGATAAGGTTAGCCTGTCCCCTTCCCCTTTGCAGATGGACAAGTGTGGTATCAAATGTCCCTTCTACTAGAAATTCTTTGACTCTCATAGTGAACTAAGAAAACTTAAACTGAAAGAAATGAGGACCCCACCCAGGGACCATAGACGAAAACCCCCACATGTATTCACAGGGCCTAGACATGTAGTCATAAGCCCTGGAGATGTCCACCTAGCTCTAGTTTTCTCCTCAACTGGGGTAGCACTGACAGGCCAGAGCATAACAACCAGGCTATAAATACCACCCATTAGGTGACACAGCACTGCAGACATCCTGCTTCTCTTAAGGAACTTAAATATTCCTCATCATTCTAAAAGCCATTTGAATGACAACCTAATTGCTATGGAGCCATTTTTTTAATTAAAAGAAATTTAGTTTTCTATAGTTCTGAAAGACAGAAGTANAGTATAAAGTACNGGAACAGTTAGGTTGGTGAGGGTTTGCTTTCTGGCCCAGTGGAGGGTGAGTTTACAGAGCAATTTTCAAAGAAATAATTCCAGGTTGTACTAGGGCCATCAATCAGCTTGGTTCCAATTGCTGAACATGAAAGTCTAACAAAAAGAAATTTAGCATGAACAAATACAGCAATAAAGTGGTTCTCAGTGGCCTACACATTTATTCTAATACATCCTCAAACCCACTTCTGAAATTTTTGTTTAAAAATTGTCCTCAGAGATTTTGAAACCTTACCAGAATTCTCCCTGAAGGAAAAAGTTGCATCTTTTATGGGTGTCGATTCATTTCAAGCTAAATGACAAAATATATACACAAACTTGAGAATACCATGTCAGGTTAGAGAATGCAATAACCATCAAATATACTGCAGAATTCCAAAGGGGAGACATATTATACCATCACAAATTTCCACATCTTAAGAGTACTGTACTGGCTATTCACCTTCTAGCTACAGAGCTATTTAGATATCTGTTAAACCTAAGAACCTCCATAGAAAACTTCTCTGCACTAAGGTTTCTAACTACCATTTAAGAGTGTTCATACACTCCCAAAATTCTTCCATCCATTCATTCAGAGGACCCCGCCCCCCATCACAGCTCAGCAGACATGCAATGTTGAGCACCAAGAAAAATTCATTGGTCATAGGCACTCTTTTCTCCTGAGTTTCAGAGTTCACTGTCAATGGTTTATAAACTACTCTATATCATCATAGGCTCCCAAAAGCACTTGAAACAGTGCATCTAGTAATATTAGACTTGGACTTGCCTCCCATCACAAAGGCAAAGATTTGATCCCCAGCACCATATAAACCAAGTAGGGTAGGCACAGCATCTCATAATCCCACAAAAGAATCAGTTAGGTTCAAGACAACCCTCAGCTACACAGCAAATTGAAGGGCTAGCCTAGGATACATTCGATCCTGACTCAACACACACACACACACACACACACACACACACACACACACACACACACCCCTACCTCACAAATGTCCATGCAAATGTGTTATTTTTCTAATACGGTTTATAAATTGCTCTGGACCTTCGGTAACCAGATTCAGTAGCTGAAGAACTTTAGACAATAGCCACAACTTGTGTTTTCCCAACATTCCTAACCTCTCAGTGGGAAATGTGAGGAATGGGCCTCCTCCCCTTTTCTGGGCTGGCCAACATGCTCACCAAGCTGCTCCTAACATACTGAAAGCCACCCAAGTCATAGCTGACTCATGTCTATGCTCTTTGAAATAAGGTATGACATGTATCTAAGCCCTCATATATTTTCATATTTGTAGCCTACAATTAGGCAACCTTGAGGGATGTAGCTGATTAGTGGTTCTGTTCAGTGACCTATAATTATTCACACAGACATCATGGTCAACCCAGACAACTCTCAGGCCTAGAGGCACTATGAGTACAGACCTCATGGGAGAGGCTATTTGGAAGCTCTACAAAAGTCCATACTGTCTGTCCTTGGCTGCTCATAGAGACACTCCCCCTGACCCCTTGTTCGCCCTTCCCCATTGCCAAGCTCATCACAGATCACTCCCCATGGCTAAGTGTGGGCACAATTGTGTGCCAGGGCTAGCAGTGGACCACTCTTTTGGACACAATCTCCAGTATAAAGGAAATATCAATGCAAAGCAACTTATTAAACCTACAAATTTCTCACCCGAGAAAAACTTTGTCACACCCAACAACCCATAAAATCTGCAGTCAACTGTGTGCAGCTGGGATATGGGAGCTGACACAATCGTCCTGAGACAGCCTTTCTGCCAATGGTTATAGTGGCCTCATTGTTCCCAAGAGGCCAAGAGAACAAAGCCCTCATGCAACCTTCCACTATCCTACAACCTCCCTGGCTAGGAGAGAAAG
>LZPO01107899.1:181650-203326 GCA_001675575.1 Neotoma lepida
GGAGAGATAATATACAGATAGCTTGAACATAAATAGAGGTACAAATTCTTATCCTAATAGTGAAATGTTTCACTAAAGCTTGCCCAGTGACTGGGCAAAACCCAAACTTATTTTATGCTACAGTCATCCTAGGGTCCTAGGGATGGGTTTTAAATGACAAAACATAGGGACACTTCTGCTTTCAGAGNGTTCCAGCAGCCGCAGGCACAAAAGCCTTAAGCATCATTCACTATTTGTCCTTTCTGTGCCTGGGGGTGGCAGGCAACTGGGAAAACACAACTCAAGCCTCCCTTCCCTGTACTGAGTGGCAATTTCATTTCCTGGATAAACTCACAGTGTACCATCCTGAATTCAATCCCCACCCCACCAAAACAAGCTGCTTATCCTACTCATTCTGCCTTCTCCGAGCTCTGTGTGTTAGTGCCAGTGCTTTTACACACAAATCCAGCTTCACGTCTTGAGTAAAATATAATTTCATAGGAATGCAATTCTGAAATGATCTCATTGAAAAAGCACATCCAGCAAAGGCCATGAGCAGACTTCAGGCCAGCCCATTCACACCCACAGCCAAGAAGTTTGCAGACCCCTTTCCCTTAAATGGAGAATGTGCCTGGGCTCCAAAGCAAAGCACGGCAGCTGCCCAGAGACACCACACTACTACCCACTGTCTGTATTCCTATGGACTGAGGCCTGGGCCCAGAGCATTGACCACCTTGAACTACCCTGGCACCATACAAGGAGAGACTCAAGGCTTAACAAAAACAGGCCTCATCACCCTGATGCTCCCTCTGTCCCTCAGGAGAGCTCTGGCTCTAAGTCAGCTAACACCAGCTGAAAATATGAGCATTGCCTTGAGAGAACCCTCCCAGATAACACAGTACAGAAGCCTCCCAACAACTACCTGCCTTCCCCAACTCCTAGAAGCTCAGTTACCACCTTGTNCCACTGAGCAGAGGCAGAAAATCTGACTCTGAAACCAGACAGCAAAGCCAGGTCCAGCCCAGTCCAGCTGAGACAAAATGGATCCTAGGAAAAATTATTATACCCTAATGGACNCTCAAAAAATGTTAGCTNGAAAATCACCAAGCTGGANAAAAATGTCCTCACTCCAAATCTGCTCCCCGCCCCCAATAAATCCTCATAAATAGACCAGAAAAAGAGAAAAAATATGTAATGGCTTACAGGGCCTATGGGAACTTTCAGTGCTCTCTTTGCAACTTTTCTATAAATCTGAAACTATTCTAAAATTAAAAGCTTTCTTAAAATAATAGCTGTTGTGGTTTCCTCTACAAGGAATAATGGGGAAAATGGTAGTCTTGGANTAATTTCAAGTTGTTAATGAAATTTGGTTATAAAATTTCTCCAATTGCTACAAAGCTTTGGAGGAAAGCTAATCTGTCTAAGCTACACTTTCCTCATCTGTAAGATGGAGGCAGTATATATAAGTGCAGAGTTTGTGTGTGGGTTGAGTGATACTATACTGCACAGGAAGGCCTTCCCACTAGGAAAGCACTTGCCTTGTTGGGCAGCAGCAGTTTGCAGTTGGTCAGCCTTCAGACTTCTTGAGGACAGCATGAGGAGGCCTCAACTCCACTCCTCGGCCCTATCAGTCTTTAAGCCTTATGCCTTCTTGGCATGACTCCTTAAGCCTAAAGCTTTAAACCCACCGGGCTAAAAGGCTGCTTCAGCAAGTTGCAACTAGAAAAGCACATCTTTGTTGACTGCCTTCTCTCTTCCACTAGGATCCAATGTCACTGTCACTAGCAATCACCTCCCCTAGGCTGACAGGAAACAATCAAAGGGGCAGCCAAAGGTTAACAGAGCTGCCCTTCTGGTAGGGTTAGCTCTTCTCAGGAGTGTGGGGTAGACAGGGGAAGTGTGCTTTCAGAGTCCCACAAAAGTTCTTCACCTGTGGTAGCACCACTACTACCCACCGCCACCAGTCCATACCCTTGCCTGCACCATGCTCCTGGTATCCTGGCCCCAAGGCTGATGGGCACAGCAAGTTCCTCAAAGAATAGAGTTCTCTCAGACATGTTTCTAGTGCCAGACACAAAGCTCCCCACAAGCCCTAGAGCCAGACTCAAGTTTCTACTGCCTCTGGCTCTATCTATGGCGGTGTTCTCCACTCCTTACCTAGGGAGACCAATGAGCATGTTGAACATGGGAACCACTTTCTGGTCTCATAAGCAAATAGGCTAGAGGCCAAGGAAGGGCTCAGGTGAAGAAAGTACATGTTCTGGTGTTATGTCCTGGAAAATCACTCACAAGGATGTCAGATACTCTAAAAACTCACCCAAGACAAAGGAGAACTGCAATCTCACCCAGAAAATTTAGTGTCCAAATAAGGGAGCACTACACCAGTTAGCTTGTTCCAAATGTGAAAGGCCCTGTGAGAGAAGCAGTTCCCAGGCTTAGGATTCCACTAACAGGTTGTAACCCCTCCAAGAGCTAATGGGCACATTCTAGTGGTTAATAACTCTGACCTTCCAGATGGCTGGACTGGGGACACACCCAAGCTGAGGCCCAAGGACATTAGTTCCTGGCAAGGAATATGCAAAAATGCTCAGCAGCCCCAACCAAGCCAGATAACAGCCCCAGAGGCTTCAAGGACAAGTTTAGGAAGCAGGGCCCAAGAAGATGTCCTTGGAGCCATTTCTTACGTGTGTGAGTAAGAGCCAAATATAGTGAACTATGAAGAAGTTAACTATGTTGTGTTCTTTACAATTTCCCCCCTTCACTGCCTCCTAACCAGTCTACTCTGGCTTCGGGGACAGTCTTGAGTGGCACCCAGAGGAGATACCCAATGCAAGACAGTATCACTATTTCTCTTTTACCCCTCAGTCTCCAGTCCTCCCTACTCATAAATGACAGTTACCATCCTGTTATTCAGGGCTGATAACTGCCCATCACCAGCATCAACACTAACAGAGACCAGTGAGTAAAGTCTCAAAAAAGGAAAGGGGTGAGGAAAGAAGCCACCATCTGGCCTCAGATCACCAGCATCTAGCTTGCAGGAGTGTCAGCCTGAGCAAAGCACAGCCAGCTATATTGAGCACTTCATCTTTGAAACCTGTCATCCAAACTTTTCTGGCTCCCCAGCAGTGGAGGGGCTCCCACACAGCCAGCCCTATGATAGCTCACTGTCAAGGCCGTAGAGAGGGCGCAGTGCACACAGTACCTTCAGAGATTCATCTGTGCATTTTCAGTCCCTGTCCACTTCAGCCCTTCCCCCTGTCCCCTCAGTTCTGACTCCATGTGTCTTTGTGCCTATGAGTCTGTGTTTTATTTACACTACCCATGTCTGTTGTTAGCAACAGAAACAAAGTACTTTAAGGCAGAAAAGGCAAGTCTGCCAATTGGCTTGCTGCTCTGCACCCTGCTTCCAGCTCAAGAAAGGAGGTGGTGGAGGATCCTTCCAGCCACAATCAATTGTTTGTGCCTTTAGCTCCCANGTCCTAGGGAGCCAGGAGACATGGTTAACTTGAAGTCTGATACTGTTGCTGGGGTCCCTCTTCTTCCCTGGAGCCCACACTGATACCAATCCCCTAACCTGTGTGTATGCTGAATGCTGTTGCAAGTGCCAAAATTCAGGAAACCACTCTCCCTTGCTCTCACCACCTAACTGCCCACTTGGACAGTCAGGAGAACTAAATAAAAATAAGTCCCTGAGCTGGGGAGATGGAACAGTAGGTAAAGTGTCTGCCCTGCAAGTCTGAAAACGAGCTCAGATCCTCAGATCCTACATGAAAGCTGGATGTAGGAGTATGCATCTATAATCCTAGTACAGTACAGCCCTATAGGGAGATGGAGGTGGAGACAGGAGAGTCAATGAAAGCAATGCATAAGAGAGATCCTGTTTCAAACAAGGTTACACACGGGTTGTTTTTTTTTAATGATGGAAGGAACTGAGAGTGACATCAAGAAATACAGCTTTGTTCTTATGCACCAACACAACTAAATATTGTGACCAAATTAGTTCACTTTGTCAGCTCTAGCAGCTTAGGAGTCTTTTGACTTCCCATACACACACACACACACACACACACACACACACACACACACACACAGAGAGAGAGAGAGAGAGAGAGAGAACGCCTGGGAGAAAGTCCCAGCTTAGGGAAAGATACTTCTAGCCTTGGAGGTAGAAAACTGAGAAATGAATAGGCACTGCTCCCAAGACCAACTCTATAAGAACCAGTTAAGACTGAACTCAGCTTTCCCATCTTTCCCCACTTTCAGCTTTATGCTGTAGACTTTCTCTAAGTTCTGCTATCAGGCTGCTCAGCAAAATCAGTGTGAATTACTGATCACTATTTTGTTTTCAGAAGTGGGAAAAATATCTGAAGGAGTACACAGACTAGGGTAGAGAGAAAAGGGTTATCAGCAAACAACTCAAATGGGGGATACAGACTAAAAGTATTTACAGTGGGTGAAGTGCAGAGGCTGGAGCAGCTCAAGTAGGATTTCTATGAGAGAAGAAATGGGGGCCAGGCCTTTAGGGAGGGGCAAGGAGTAATGAGACAAAATGAAACACAAGACAGAGATGAANAACAAGGTCCCAAGTCAGGGCGAATTACTAAATTTATGACTGCAGTGTTTCCCCATATCTAACTGGGCCTCAACTTCAGGCAGGCAGGCAGTAAGAATGAAAGAAACTGACCTCACTTAATGAGAAATAAAACCTTTCCTCAGAGTCTTCAGGCTGTCCTACCCTTCTGTGCTCTCCTCTGCCGAGAGCATGCTTAGTATTTCCTGTCACTGTGCTACTCTAAGATCCTCTCCCTGCAGTGCAAAAGTGTAGCCAACCTAATCCCTAACTCTTACCATACCCTGATGGAGCTCTTGGCACTTACAACTCCTGCTCCTGCTGGGCTGGGTGGAGTGATGGGTGGTGCATACATTTAATCTCAGTTCTCAGGAGGCAGAGGCAGACAGATCTCCATAAATTCCAGGTCAGCTTGGTCTATACAGTAAGGTCAAGGTCTGCCAGGGATACATAATTAAAACTTCCATTCCAGGTCAAACTTTAGGCTTCCCTAGTTGCAACTGAGGACAGAGNCTTGGATAGCCCTGTGTTGGCCCAGATCAAGCTATGACCCTGAGTCTTACTTATGAGACCAGGAGAAGGAGCCTATCAGTTCCTGATAAGCCCAGGTAAGTCTTCCTTCTTCATGGATATCTGTAATCATGTGTNTATTTAATTAACACCTACCAAATAGCAGCCAAGTACATACCAATGTGCCCAGTTTTGGTCAAGCACCAAGATACAGGAGACACAAAGTCCATCATCAGGAGCTTATAGACTAGTAGGGTAGATACACAGACAAGTACTTTAAATGCCAGTAAAAAGATGAATTAAGTGGCCCAGTCAACGGTGCAAGAATAAAGAGGCACCACTGGGCAGATGGAACTTCATGAGCAAAGCCCAGAGGAAGATAAGTAGAAAACATGAACAGCTGAGAGATGTTCAAGCTGATGGCTACTGAGTTGAAAGGGAAGTAGGAAGGAGGACAGATGGGAANACAGAAGAAACGCCAGGTCTCAGAATTCTTCAGGAGAAAAATTAAGGATATTTACTCTAGGGAACCACAAAAATACCTAAGAAAGAAACAACAGACAAGGTTCTATGCTTCTGGTAAAAGATGAAGTCATTCTCCAGTCTGGAGGCAACAGCAGAACAGTCTGAACATGACCAGCAAAGACATGGAAGTGACCTGAGTTAATCAGGAATGCTTGTCTTTGAGTTTTAGGCTGAAGAGAAAATCAAGTGGACAGTCCTTGGGGGCAGCTATGAAGCTTGCAAGCAGAGAAGGAGGACTGGAGAATGTATTAGGAGGGAAAATAAGGGAGAATGAAAGGAAGTATATAGAGGAGATATGATAGATGGCAATTTTCAAAGTTTAGAATCTAGAAAGTAGAACTGGTCCAAGTGATGGGGCAAAAGGTATTGGCTGTGCTACTTACTGCCTGTTAAGAGGATACACAAGATAGAAAGACAGCAGCCAAAAAAAAAAAAAAAAAAAAAAAAAAAAAAAAAAAAAAAAAAAAAAAAAAAAAAAAAAAACAAGGTCCATGGTGCTGGACTGGGCCCTCTGGAAGCTTGAGACAGTTGTTTAGCTTGAACTGTTTGGGGCCCCTAGGCAGTGGGATCGGGACCCACCCTGGGTACAGGGGCTGGCTTTTTGGAGCCCAGGGCCTATGGTGGGACACCTGGCGCAGCCTTGGTGCAGGGAGGAGGGTCTTGGACCTGCCTCAACTGAGTGTGCCAGGCTCTGGGGACTCTCCATGTGAGACCTTGTCTTGGAGGAGGTGGGAATAGGGAAGGGCTGAGGGAGGGGGAGGGAGGAAGGAGGAGAGGGGGATCTGTGGTTGGTATGTAAAATGAGTGAAAAATCTTTTAATAAAAAATAAATAAAATAAATAAATACAAACTAAGTTCAAAAAAAAAACACAGCAGCCCTCACTCACTGTTAAACAATAACAAATTACACACCAATTAAGTTGAATTAATTTATGCATGTATTTTCTTATATTAACCTTTTATCCATATTCTTATCTAAACTTTAAAAGACAGGTTTTTTTTGTTGTTTTGTTTTTTTGTTGTTGTTGTTTTGTTTTTTTCGAGACAGGGTTTCTCTGTGTAGCTTTGCGCCTTTCCTGGAACTCACTTGGTAGTCCAGGCTGGCCTCAAACTCACAGAGATCCACCTGCCTCTGCCTCCCAAGTGCTGGGATTAAAGGCATGTGCCACCACCGCCCGGCTTAAAAGATAGTTTTTAAAAAACAAAAAGATATTATTATTATTAAATAACTTATGTATGTTACATGCCTTTTAGACTAGCAATCCCATTTTCTTATAGAAAATTACAGAAATAATTATCCTGAAATTATAGCAGGCAGATTTACCACCAGAAATAGAAATATAAAAATTGCCAATTTCTAAACAACCCAAAAGTCTAGTATCAAATTGATTCATTCATACAATGAAATCCTATGCAGGATTAAATACTACCAAATAGTTCTAAACAGTATTTGTAGAGATACTCAATCAAAATTAGTAGCAAAAAAAGTAGGTTACAAAGCCTAAATACAAATAATGCCATATTTGAGAAAATATGATGTGTGTATCTCATGTAAAAACCACCCATAAGGAAATATACACCAAATATTAATAAATTATGTTTTTACTTTCTTCCTAATGTTTTTATTAATTTTTCATAAAACAATAGAAAAAGAGAAAAAAAAAAGAAATAAAAGTGAGCTATTCCTGCCAGTAACAGGTGTGGTTTAGCTGGAAGACTAAGAGTAGGTCTGAGAACTCCACAGCTCCCTAATTCCATACAAAGTGTGGCACTAATTCATTCTCCACTAAGAGATTCTGAACCCGCCATGGAGCCCAGCTCCTTTTGGTGCAGCTAGAATGGTATACTGAGCTACCTGTGGTGAGGAGAGTAACTGAGATAACAAAAGCAATTACATCAAAGTGGCCTGTGTCAAGTCCACAGAAGGGGCAACTCTATTTCTCTGGAATTAATAAGATAAAGGCTAACAAAATTTGCAAGGTGTGATGGCACAAACCTTTAATTCTGGCACTCTAAAGACAGAGGCAAGCATATCTCTGTGTGTTCAAGGCCAGCCTGGTCTACATAAGTTCCAAATAAAAAGCTAACAAAACTTAAGGAAGATGACAAACAACACTGGCCAGTGCACTAGATAACAGTCACACACCAATCTTGCATTTGAGCAAATGCAATATACCTAAACAGAAACTCACTAACAAGTACTGACTGTATGGTGTCTACTAGCTAACCCAGCCACTCCATCATCATATGGGCCTCTCTCCAGTCACTATAATCTCATGATTTATTTGTGACATGGATGGGCTTCATTAAGGAAATGCCCAGGGCTGGTGTTATCTAGAAATGATGAGTTATGTCNCAATCAGAAAGCCACACAGATAAAGCAAAGAGCAATCTCTGCCTGACATTTATGAACCTTTAAAACCAAGCAGAGAGGTAAGGAATGCAAGAGGCTTGCTCACCTGATCTCTCAGCAGTGTTGGAAGGTAGAAGAAAAGTACTTACAAGATACCAGGGCTCCCAAGGCTTAAAGATTTATTAAGCCAGTTGTTAGTGGCACATGCTTTAATCCCAGCACTCGGGAGGCAGAGTCAGAACTGTGAGTTTGATGCCAGCCTGGTCTACATAGAGAGTTCCAGGACAGCCAGAGTTGTTACACAGAGAAATCTTGTCTCAAAAAAACAAAAAAAAAGAAAGAAAGAGATAAAGAGATTTATTCAGAATAATCCTTTAATATAAGCAAAATATATGTTACTAAGATTCCAACTTGATAGTAGGAAGCCAACCTTTTTTANCTAGTTTTTGAAGTACATGGCTCTATATTTAGTTGGAAATACAGAATACAAAGTATAGAATACAGAATTCAGGGTCTTGAATTATAGCACAATTCTTAACAAAATTCTACCACAAAGTGTGAGGGCAGGGGTATCAATGTCCCTGATATGTCGAGTCCCATCTTTCTATCAGTTAGGTCACCAGAAGGTGCCTATTAGCTTAGCTCCTTATATAGTNATTTTTGACAAGTTACAATTTTATATAATACATTTGAATTTTATTGGCAGTCTGCACAGGAGAACTGTAAGAAACTAATATTGCATAAGCATCTATTGTTAAAACCGGTAAGAAAACTGCTGTAGCTATAA
Organism: Neotoma lepida; assembly: GCA_001675575.1. Lineage (NCBI taxonomy): Eukaryota > Metazoa > Chordata > Mammalia > Rodentia > Cricetidae > Neotoma > Neotoma lepida. Next base: position 190,375 of record LZPO01107899.1, read on the forward strand.
CTATAAACCAACTTCTTAGTTAATTAAAAAAAAATTATTCAACAGGTGAAAGTGTTTACTCTGCAAGCCTGACAACCCAGAATGCTCAATGGATGAAGAAAAACTGTCCTCTGATCTCCACATATGTGCCATGTCACATGCACACCCACATACTCTCTCACACACACCAATGCTAAACAAAATAAAAATCAAAAAAGAATTACATCCAATATATCATTCAACATTACCTTAGCTATCCATATAAATTTCATTACAATATGAAACTTAAAAAAAAGAAAAACCTTTATCTGCTCTGAGACTGGAGCACAGACCTCCAAGGACTTGCAGTCAGAGTGGAAGGCTGCTTGAAGGCCCAGACACGAGCAAGACTAAGACACTGCACACGCTTCTTTGGTGCCAATTACCTGTTACTCTGTTATTAACAAGGTTAAGATTTCTTTTACCAGTCATCTTGTATGCAGAGCATTATTCTCACGGATTAAATTATGCTAATTCATTTAATACTCTAAAAGAATTCCATGAGGTAAGTGTTACCAATTCTATTTATTTTATCAAGCGAGAAAACTAAAGCCCAAAGTATAGTTAGCAAAAGCAGGAGCCAGAATTCAAACTGAGTCTAACTTCAAAATCCCCTTTCTGGATACTATCCCATTGAAAGTACAGAGGGTGTTGCTTTTACTGGATCTTCTACAGCCAGCCACTCAATTCCTCTTCTGAAAGGATGGACTATAAATCCAAGGAAATAAGGTATGCAAAAATGTTTCATATGCATTAGGGTTTGCATATGCAAAAATGTTTCATATGCTGTATTCATATATAAATAATGGCTACTACCCTCCTGGAAAAGATGAACATAGCGAAGCTAATGTACCACTTTACACACATGTGTGCACATGCACATGTACATGCATACACATACACAAACATTATGAGGAAATAAGCTCCTAACACAGCTTAACTTGTCTCCCAGCATTAAAACTCAAAGTCATTAAAGAGACTGTCAGTCACTCTTAAACAGATATGTTTGACGTTCGGTGAGAAATCACCCCACTTGTAATCCTCCCTGGGCACAGACTCCTGTTTACTTTACCACTGAGGAGATGCTGGTTCAGCTAAGAGGATTTCTTTTCTCCCAGCTCCCTTTTCATCAATCTTCTTCAGTAATGACCACTCCCAAAGTATTCTTTCAAGAGATGCTATCTTTTGTTTCATTTTGTTTTCTTTTATGGTGCTGTGGGTTGAAGTCAAGGTCTTGTTGTACATGCTACGGAAGTGATCTACCTCTGAGTTATATCCCTAGCCTCAAAAAACACTATCTTTGAAAAGAGTAACTGCCACTTTCAAGTTTTCATGGCTTAGCTAATGACATAAATTCTGATTCTGAATCAAAGTTCTCCCAAACTCTGCAGCTACAATATGTGCCTTTACTGGGCACTTGATGGTTACTACCCTAGCAGACAAGTGTGCCTTCTCTAGTTGTTAGGTCTCAAAGAAACCCAGGACAAATGGCTTATTGAGGTGACTATTTAANATATCAAAGCGGATACTGGCCTCCAGTCTCTCTCAGCAGGGCTAATATCTGTTATGGAGTCTTGGCTCCTCTCAGCACTTCTCATCTGACCCCTTACCCTGAACCACTCCAGGCCTAAACTTCACTTCCCTTCTCCTAGCTCCTCTGGTTCCTATATAACATCAGCCATTTTGGCTATGCGGTCTCTTGCTCCTCTTGTCTCTTGGTCTCCTGGCTCATTCCTGGCCTCATAGCCCCCTTCTCTCTTCTCTTTCTCTCTTGCTCTCACCCCTCCTCTCTTCTCTCATGGCCTGGTTCAGTCTGGACCCTTACAGATGCCTCTGGCTGTTTTCTCCCTCATATCTACAATAAACCCCAACTATACATAGGGGCAATCATATCTTCATTTTTTTTTATTCATTTCATTTCATTTTCATTTTCACAGAGACAAAGCTAAAAACCAGGTAAGTTCAGAAAAGAAGTCATTCCCTCCAGTCCTGAGCCTTGGGGGTTTCTCAGAAGTTTAAGAGGCAAGTGTTAACAACAGCAGGAAAATGCTGGGAGCTGTCTCATTCAGTGCAACTCTCCTGCCCACCCATCCAAATCCAGTAAGCAGTATATACANCACAGAAAAAACTCTTCCAAAGAGGGGCAAACAAGACAAATCCCAATCAACATGCACCTTGGCTACTTCTGCAAAAGGATCCCTGGGGGGCAAAGCATGAGCAGTGGGCTTGCTGGCCAATGCCCTGACTCAGCTTCAGTGATCAAGTATCTCCTTTAAGGAGATCCTGTTCCTCTTACATATCCCAGTTCTTCTCCTTTTTATTAATCCTTCACCCTTTTTGCTTCCCCAACACAAACCAGGAGACAGCAAGATCTNGGGGCACAACAGGCTCAATGGTATTTGAGTTGTTTTCACCTTGTCTTCTCTCGATCACTGATCAAGACTTCAAATTCCTCACCATATCACACATCATCCCCTGCCCTAAAATATGCCAGCCAACCTACAGCTCTCTCTTCCTGGCAACCTTAATACCTATATAGTCATCATAAGACCTACATATAACCTTAACACCTACTATAATCATCATACTACAGTAACCCTAGGACTTTAGCACTCAAGACTATACATCTCAAAGTCCTGCCCTTGGGCAAACCAGGTGGACTAGCAAATGTATCTTAAAAGTCTTTTAGAGAATCCTTCTGAAATGTTGCCAGTTAAAAAGTATGATGCCTGGAATTTGCCTCAAAAATCTGGTAGTGGAGGCATAAACAAGCATAGGAACAAAGCCAGCTAGTCCAGTGCTGATAGTAGCCGATGCTGAATGGTGGCTATAGGGCTATTCATCTTCAACTCTACTTCTGGGTATGCTTGCCATTTTCCATAATACAAAGTTTAAAAAATAAAACCACTTAAGTCAAAGATTAAAGAGGAGCAGTGCCAAAGGTCATCCAGAGGTGACCTTCACAAAATGAAAACTATAATTTTACAATGGAGATATGTGGCTGGTCTACTTTAAGCAGTAACCAAATTTAACATCAGTATCTAGATTTATATGCCTACGATCATCTGCACTGCTTATAAAAGGGTCCCCTCCAGAATGCTTAGCTTAGTTCTAGCCTATATATTTAATTTACAGTTCACAGAAAATACCACAGGAGAGACAACAACCCAAAAAATACTCCAAAGAAACAACCAGATAAGTCCCAACTGAATTCCTGTCAGAAAATAAAAAGGAATGTCTAAACTGAACTCCACCCCAATAAAACACACAGAGAGACACAAAACCTGCTTATCCACAAAGTCCTGCACATTTCTATAAATGAGCCCTGAATGTGATATCTCACTCATGTTCAAGCCTATACCAAGTCCTGCATACTCTGCCTGCTCTAGGACTCACCTGCTGTGGGATTATCTTTCTGTATGCTGTGTTGGCTACCATTGGTTAATAAAGAAGCTGCTCTGGCCTATGGCAAGACAGGTTATAGCCAGGCGGGAAATCCAAGCAAAGATACAGGGAGAAGAAAGGCAGAGTTGGGGGAGACGTTGAGAGCCACCAGGGGAAACAGATGTAATGGAACACAGGTAAAGCCACAAGACACATGGTGATACACAGCTTAATAGAAATGGGTTAATTTAAGATGTAACAGCTAGCTAGCAATAAGCATGAGCCATAGACCAAACAGTTTGTAATTAATATAAGCCTCTGTGTGTTTATTTGGGACTGAGCAGCTGCGGGACATAGGGAAACTTCTGCCTACACTCACCTCCATTCCCTGCCCCACTTCTTTACCTTTGACTTTACCAGCATCACCTGGTTTTCTGCAACAACTAAAACCAACCTCAAGCTTCAACAGATTCTTCAGGTCTACTCTATGCCCTTCTTCCTTTGCACCTCATTCTTGCTACCTCCACAGCTCCACAGTTCTTTCCAAACTATGGGGAACGGATGACATCTGACATGGCACGGCATTCATTGGCAGGAATCACAGTGCAGTAAGGCACACACTTCTCAGTTCTTCATAGTCCTCTTGCTAGACTAAGAAGAAAGTTTCCAGTCACTGTGTTACCTCCAAACACCTGATCTGCCCCCCACTCTTGCATATATGTGCATGGTATATGNATGTGTGTGAGTGGATATGTATGAAGGTGTACTTGTACACATGTATGTGTAGGACTGAGGTTGATAGAGTCTTCCTTAATCACTCTCCACTTTAGTCACTAAGGCAGGGTCTCTCTCTCTCTCTCTCCCCCTCTCTCTCTCTCTCTCTCTCATTGTTGTTTTTTGTTTTGTTTTTTCGAGACAGTGTTTCGCTGTGTAACAGTCCCAGCTGTCCTGTAACTCGCTTTGTACACCAGGCTGGTCTCGAATTCACTGAGATCTGCCTACCTGTACCTCCCAAGTGCTGGGATTAAAGGCATGTGTCACAACCACCCAGTTGTGGCAGGGTCTCTCAATTAAACCCACAGACTGCTATTGGAACTAGTCTGGGTAGCTAGCCAGCTCTGGGAATCCTATCTCTGCCTTCCAAGTGTTAGAATTACAGGCAAGCCACCATATCCACACACCTTTTAAGTGGGTTCCGAGGATCCAAACTCCAGTCCTCACACTTGCATGGCAAATGTTTTATACATTGCACCATTTCCTTGGTGCTCTGACCATCTCTTAATGAGAGAGGTATTTCAGAGACTATGGTATTTGGCTAAAATTTTTACACTATTTTTTTTTCACTGTACTTACTTTAAAACTCACCTTCCATGTATGTCAAATAATACTGATTTTTCACTTTAAGAAACAGGTGTCACTGTGCTTTATTTTTTTTTAAATAAATGTAAGTATTTAGAAATAGAAAGTAAGGTGATTTAAATATTGGGTAAATAATAGCCCAAGTATTAAGAGGCTTTGGTGACAATGAAAAGATGGTAGACAATGAATTAATCCTGGGGGAAACTGCCCAGTAGTTTCCCTTATGGCTATGGTGATCTCAAAGCAAATTTGTCTTTGAGCAAACCAGGCCTTTGTCACTTTGTCACTTTGTGGCCCATGCAAGGTAGTACGGGCTCCCAAGGCTAGGGGAGATAAAGGCCAAGCAATATCTTTATGTTTCTCTAAGGCATTCACTTGGAGATCCCGAACCACCTCCTAAGAAGGTGTAGTTACCCTGTGGAAGCAGGAGGTACATACAGCATGGAGTAATAGCAGGGGTGGGGATGAGAAAACTTCCAAGAATGAGCAACCTGAGGATCCCAGTTTCTTGTGTTTCAAGTCTACCAACACACAGGTGAGTGAGCGAGCCTTCAGATTACGTCCCCTGCAGCCTCCTCTAACTAAACTACACAAGACATCAAGCAGGAGGCCAAGAATCATGACAGACAACTGATGTTTAGCCACTATGTTTCAGGATATAGGTTGATAGGCAGATCCCCAAGACCTATCTGGAATCCCATCTTGACCCTCCACACTTCCCTGTTAAGTACAGCAAATTGCACCATTCCTGTCCTTCTTCTGTAGAAAGATATCCCTGTAGCTACTACCATCCAAACCCTATAAGCAAAGTATTCAGAGCACAGTGCAAATCTTTGCAATGGATAAGGTAACAGACTCCACTGCAGGATGCCAGCAAGCTAAGTTCCTTTAGAGTGCATCTGTCTGTGTGCAGTTGGCCCTGCAGAGGCCTAATGTATGCTGATCTGAATACTTTCCCCTTCTGCTTCCTTACTTAGTCCACTTCCACTAACATTTCTGCCTAAGCTCCTGGCTGACAGAGCAGAAACCATGTCAGCTCATTCCTGCTCTCCTCAAGTCTCCTAAACCTAGTGGCTAGTTCTAAGGTTTGATTTACACTCTGACCCTTGAAGGAGGTATTCTTTCCTAGGTTTAGGACCACTGGGATCAGCAACCCTAGGCTGACGCTGCACTAAAAGCTGCCTTTAAAGTACAGTTAGGATGTANCTGGGCAATGGTGCTGCACGCCTTTAATTCCAGCATTGGGAGACAGAGGCAGATGGATCTCTGAGTTTGAGGCCAGCCTTGTCTACAGAGCAAGTTCCAGGACTACACAGAGAAACCCTGTGTGTGGAACGTAGAGTTAAGGTGAATCTGTTTAGTATCTGGGACAGCAGTGAATCCTCAATAAACATCATTCTTTCTTCTCTGACTTCAAAATCTTCCTTCATGCTGTCGTGGTGTGTTAGTGTGTGTGTGTGTGTGTGTGTGTGTGTGTGTGTGTGTGTGTGTGTTTGCATGTTCATATATGCATAGGCCAGGGGTCTTGTTCTACACAGGCCATTCACCTTTTTTTAACTTCTCACTGTCTCACTGGCCTGGCTGGAGTTCACTAGTGAGCTTGGACTCTACCACCCCAGCATTTGGGTTACAAGCATCTGCAACCACACCCAGTGTTTTACATGTATGGTGAGACTAAATTAGCTTTTCTTTTTTTTGAGACAAATCAGACTGGCCTTGAACTTGTCACCTTCCCCCTGACTCTGCTTCTGCCTCCCAAGTGTTAGGATTACATGCTTGGGCCACAACACCTGGGCTCTTTACTAGTCCCTGAAAAAGACACATTTGTTCATGTTTTATTGCTGCTCCTATGCCAAAGTCACACCCTTTCTGGATCCTAATGCTTCCTGGGACTTTGGCCCACTCACTCTGCCACTATGTCATTAGTGCCAATACCCACCTATGGGCCACCTCAGCCAGAATGAGACCATTTAACCACATCTCACTTAAAGGAGCAGCTTTGTGTCACAACATCTAGGTCTCCGNCATTCATACAGTTGCACCTAGGGATTCACTCCGAAGTTTTTCCAAGGGGGCAGATGTGATTTTGCCCAAACACACAGAAAAGGAATATGATACTACCATATCCAAGATAATAGAAAATAAACAGTCTTCAGAATTGGGAAGACTTGTATATAATTGTCCATCTGCCACCTTCACTAACTGTATTGGGAGTGTTCGTTTCTTTGTAAGTGTTGCAATTTTTTTTTTAAATTAATTTATTTTACATCCCGGTCACAGTTTCACAAAAATGTTTATAATGGCTATGGTAAATACAAGATATACTATGAGAACTTGAATGTGGGGCCTTAACTCACTAAAAAAAAATAGTAAAATGAAGTTTACCAATTTTATGTAAAGAATCAATTTAACAAGAGAAAGGAGGAAAAAATACCATCAACATGGCCCAGACCCGATATATGGTGTGTAAATTCTTAACAAATCTACAAGGGACCAATTAGAAAAATGAACAACATATTTAAGGATAAAATTCTCCAAAGAATAAAAGAAACTGGCAGTAAACATAAAGTGTTCAATTCTGCTAGTAATGACTGAAACCTAAATAAAGCATCAGAAAGTAGTCCCTTGTCAGAGGGTAGAGAGAGGGCTCAGCCCCCACAAACTTCAATGCTTTCTGGACTCTACTGACTGGCACTTCAACACATACACATAATAAGAAATAAAATCATTTTTAAAAGAGAAATTCTTTTTCACCTATCAGATTGGCAAAGATTAAAAAGTTGCAAAGGTATGGTGGAAACAGGTGCTTTCCTATACTACTTATGTGTGTATGATGCAACTTTGGAAAGCAGTTTAGCAGTATTTATTAAAATGTTTTAATTAGTATACCCTTTAATCAGCAAATCTTCCCTCCTAGGAATTTTGCCTAAGGAAACACAAGTTNTAGAAAACTGACACAAAGATGCTGAGTGCTCCCACTTCCTACAGCAGTGTCTAGAAAGGGGAAACTACTAACAACTCAAAGGTCAATCCTTAGGGGCTTGGTTAAGTAAATTATGAGAGTCATCTAAAAAGGTATAATGCTACTGTCAGGAGGAAAGTACTAACATAGGAAAACATTCTTGGTAAAGTATAAGTGAAACATTTTTTTAGTAGAGAGTAGTTTTTTCTTGTAAAACATATAATTTAAAAATTTCAATTACTCATTAATTGTACAGTTCAGTGGCATCACATCACATCACAAAGTTGTACAAACATCACCACTCTTTCCCCCAGAAACATTCAACACCAAGCACTAACTTCCTATTTGTCACCTCTCTCCTAACTCCAGGTGAGTAATGTTCTTTCTGTCTATTATTTTGCTGTATCATTTGCCAGTGTTATGCTATGTAAACAGAATCACTAAAAAACAAGACCCTGTCCTTAAGTCTTTAAAATAAAAAAATAAATAAAATTTTTAAAAAAGGAGCGGGGAGAGAAGAGAAGCCCCAGACCTCCCCTCAAAGGGAAGGCAAGCCCAAGAAGGCTTCAGGAAACATGAATGACAAAGAAGAGAGGGGTAGATTTGTGCCCTGATTCAAGGGTCTCCTCTGAAGCCTCTAGTGTTGAAACAGAATGAAGGTGATGGCATCTGGAGCCATGCTGCCTGAGAGAAAGTCTCACAAGTGAAAACCTGACCTCTGTGGGAAGCACCCCTATGGCTGGCTCAGTGAAGCCCTCTTAGCTGGTGTTCTCAAGCTTTTCAACAGCCAACTGTGGACTTTGCCCTTGAAATTCAACTCCTGGGCTGAAGAGATAATCTCCCTGTGTAAACTTGGCTAACAGACAGAGCACACACATGCTCGCTCAGCCTGCTTGCAGCACCTGAGCCAGCCCAGTCAACCAAGTGGCTGTGCTCAAGGGCAGGCAGGAAACTTCTTGACAGAAATGTCAGCCATCCAAATGACATAAAGGGCACAGGGTGGGCTCGTTCCACAAATCAGACAAGCAGCAATTTAGAGACAAGCACACTACCTGAAACCTCACCTGGGAAGGATCTGGACACCATGAGAAAAGTGACTAGCAGGGCATAGATTTTTACCAGTCTCTGTCGGTGTTACATGGCAAACCTGACAAGAACTTCTGAAAGTTAGACTTGTACACATGAAATTCTAGGCTAANCAAAGAGAATAAGCCAATTACTTTCAAAGCCTCACTGCATCTCAACCACCAGGCCTCTTTAACAGTGCTTCTCAGAGTGGAGTCCAAAAAGACTACTGCTGCCATCATCATCACCACCATGCACCACACCACTACCACCACACACACCACTACCACCACCATACACCACCACCTCCACACACACCACTACCACTACCATACACCATCACACATACCACTACCATACACCAACCACCACACACACCACTACCACCACCATACACCACCACCACCACCACCACACACACTACTACCATCACCATCAGCACACACCACCACCACCAATACCATAGATAAGACCATCACACACCACCACCACCACTACCACATACACCACCAGCACCAGCACCAGCCTCATCCCACACCATCACCATCACACACCACCACACCACCAGCACTAACAACAACTACTGCAGGCATATCTATAAACTTGCCCAAAACACAAACTCTCAGCCCCACTTTGGCCTTACTGAACTGAAAACAGGCTCTCCAGGTGAGTTTGGTGTATGTTCAAGTCTCAGAACCTCTGATCAAAGACTCCTAAGAGCTCTGCAAGGAGAGTTCAGACTCTGTCCCCGGACTTCACTGACTTTCTACTACTCTAAATCAATTTTGACAGACAGGAACATTGCCTATCCATGATAATACATCCAGTGAGATGGGCAAGTGATGGGGATGCCTTTCTGTATGCTGTGAATATGTGTTGCTCTGATTGGTTCATAAATAAAGCTTTTGGCCAATGGTGAGGCAGAATAAGGTTAGGCAGGATATTCTAACTAGAGAGAGGAAGTAGAAAGCAGAGTTGAGCAGACACTGCTAGCCACCGCCAGGAAAAGCAAGATGTAAAGGTATCTATCGGTAAGCCATGAGCCACGTGGCAAGTACAGATTTATAGAAATGGAGAAATTTAAGATGTAAGAGCTAGCTAATGGAAAGCCTGAGCCATTAGGCCATAAGTTTGTAAATGATATAAGCCTCTGTGTGTTTACTTGGGTCTGAGCAGCNGCNGGAGCCCAGGCGGGATACAGAAAAACTTTTTCTTACAGGCAAGATCTCTGTCACTCCAGCTGTTTCTCCTACATGGCCTCCTAGGCTGTTTTTCCACAAACTGATTCCAAAGATGCTCTTTGCTGCTTTTAGAGCAGTGATTGCATGGCTCTTGGTGGTCCAGCTCTTCAAGTTCTGACCTTAGCCCGTCTTCTCAGCCTTATCCTGGAACTCATCTATGCATCTCTGCTCAAGGTGGATGAATATTAAATTTTTGTTCAGTGAATTGGTGTTAAACACAATCTGAAAATAAAACCCCGCCCTCACACAAGCCGCATATCTTTCCTTCAGAAGCAAGACCATCAGACAGGATGGGAAGTAGGAAGGGAGAACCCATTACTCACTAAAGAAACTCCTCTGAGTCTCAGAAATCCATGCTTACCTGAAACTCACTCTCACCCTGCTCTGTCCCCTACAAACTGTTCCATTCCAGCATGCTGGCTAGGTGGAACATGGATCACATGAACTCCAAGGAGTAAGAGCTCACAAGCACCTACATATGCCTTCACTTCTGAACCCTGCACCTTAAGCCAGGTAGGTTCAGTCCCTTCAGAAAAAGAAGTATCTACAAATTCAATGTAGTCAATGTTCAGTTTCCAAGAAGTCAAAGTTGTGACTTGATAAATTTCTTTCCTCAAACATTTCCAACAAACTCAGAGACTTGAAGAGACCTGTAAACTACAAAATAAAGGCTTATTTATTACAACTACAAGTTCAACAATAAATTATTTTTTCCAAAAACCAAATTCCATCTTCTTATTATAAAAATCCAATAGGTCATAATGTGAGGAAAACATACTGCAGCACTGCATAAATTAGGTATGATGGTATATGCCTGTAATCCCAGCACTCCAGAAGCAGAAGAAGGAACAGCAGATATCCAAGGTCACCCTCAGCTAAACAGCAAGTTTGAGAACAGCCTGAGATACATGAGACCAGGGAGGGAGGGAGGAAGAGAGGGAGTGCAGCTGGTGAGGAGAGATGGATCAATGGTTAAGAGTGTGTACTGCTCTTGATGGGCAGTGATGGTGCACACCTTTAATCCCAGCACTTGGGAGGCACAGGCAGGCAAATCTTTGAGAGTTTGAGGCCAGCCTGGTCTACAGATCAAGTTCCAGGACAACCAGGTCTACACGTAGAGAAACCCTGTTTCCAAAACAAAACAAGACAACAAAACAAAACAAAAGAGTATGCACTGCTCGTACAGAAGATCCAAGGTCTGTTCCCAGAACCTAAATTGACAGTTCTCAACTCCAGCTCCAGGGAATCTGATGGCCTCTTCTGGCCTCCAAGGGCACCTGCACTCAAGTGCACATACACGCGTGAGCACAAATGTACACACATGCATGAGCATACACACACACACACACACAGCACACAACATACCCATAAATTAAAAATATAGAGGGTGAGGGGGGGNAAGAAGAGAAAGGTAATTCAGGTTATTTGTGTTCTAGTCTTGCCACACATCCCAATCCCCTGCCCTATTTTTCATTTTGATTGACAGTCTTGGTAGTTAACATTGTAATCATTTCAGAGAAAGTTGAAAATACTCCATTTAACTCCACAAACATTCAAAACTTCCAGTGGACTGAAAGGAGAATATAAGTCATCAATAAAACATAACAACTGAGCAGGGGACTCATTAAATGTTTCAGGTAACTGAGAGGAAGCACATTTTTGGTATGTCAGTCAGAATGGGGGTGTAGAGAGAGCACATGCTTTGGTTCACACAGACTTAGATCCAGAGTTTAAGCAAGTTAGTGGCTCTGAGTTCCTGAAGACATCAGGATATCACAAATTCACTCAGAGATTGTCATGAGGATTTACTAAAATGACAAATAAAGTTACAATACAATGTGTGGTATAATAATACATCTACTAATGAAATAACATAAACCTAAAATCTTCGGAAAATTGTGAACATATATTGTTTGATCCCAAGAATATATCCTCTCAACTTCTGCTGGCTGAGCCTGTTGATGTCTGTCCCTACTTCAGACTGCTGCTTCTTCTCCTTACTCTTTTTCTTGATTCCTCTTCATTAGATTCAATGCTGCTCTTATCTAGCTATCTCTGTCAAATTTCCACACCTCACTCAAAGTGGGTGACAGATCTAGAATGTGTACCTTACATTAGGCTTTCAAGCCCCTAACAATGGCCATCGGGCTCAATCTCAACTGGCCTCAGCCAACATCTTATAGTCTGAATCTCTTTGTCCTATACTCCAACCATAGTTACTCAGCACATGAAGTTATCTCTGATTCTGGGTTTTGTCTTTGCTGTTCCTTACTTTAGTAAGATACTTCTCCAAGTCTGCATATTCCTGGCTTCTCCTTACTTTGGAGATCACAGCTCAAACCTCATTCTCTAAGAAACCTTTCCTAACCTCTCCAATCCATATTACCCTCTCTTAAATCATTATCCTCTCCTCTGTAGCAGCACTTTATCCCATGGATTGATCTGTTTACTTACTTACCAAATCCTCTCTACAGTAAGCTCCACGAAAAAGACTTTTGCTATCTTTGTTATCTCTACATCCCTAACATATAGTATAGTAGCTAGAACAAAATGGATACTCAGTAAATATTTATTAACACTGGAGGGAGGGTTTAGGGAGTGAAGCATATACAAGTGTGAGAACCTGAATTCAAATCCCCAGAACTCACGTAAAAAGTCAGACACCGAAGTGTGCATCTGTAATCCAAGTGCTCCTTATATCAAGACAGGAGGTGGAGACAGGAAAAACCCTAGAAGCTTTTGCGCCAGTTAGTCTGGCATATGCAGGGGCATAGAAGACACTGACTCAACTAACACATTGTCATATTCTGTCTGTCTGTGTCTGTGTGTCTCTGTCTCTGTCTTTCTCTGTTTCTGTCTCTGTGTCTGTCTGTCTGTCTGTCTGTCTGTCTGTCTGTCTGTCTGTCTCTCTCTCTCTCTCTCT